>JAECUM010005811.1:0-115515 GCA_016617855.1 Megalonaias nervosa | reverse complement strand
ATGGCTGTAAGAAACATCTGTAAGAATCAGAGGGTCACACCAACATTTTGTTTTCAGACTCTGAAATATGCTATGATGCAGAATTAAGTTAAACAGTGCGCAAACTGCGATACGAACAAATGAGAAGCAAATAACCATATAAATTTTACTAGCAATTTCCATGTATTTGTTTTTGCATCGGTTATCATAATTAAAAGATTTGTCTAATCCTCTCTGGTAAAATTCTATGTGTGTGTGTGTGTGTGTGTGTGTGTGTGTACATATGTAAACACACACACACACACACACACACACACACACACACACACGCACACATATATATATGCCGCGCATATATAGCAACCATATATATATATATATATATATATATATATATATATATATATATATATATATAGATAGATAGATAGATAGATAGATAGATAAAGAATACAAATCATATGGCGGTAACAGTCCTTTCAAGTGTACTGGATCCAACAAGGGATCACGTGTGTCAGGGATTGATTAAGATAAATGCAATAAACTGACAACGAACAGTGCAAAACTAGTATCTAACTAGCCTGAGCACTTTCGACTCTTAATGCGTCTTTTTCAAAGGCAAATACAAAACATAGACAAGACAAACAAATAAAACACAAAACCGTTGTGTTTGCAAAACTTTACATGGCTGTTTCTACAGGAATTAAACTTTTAACTTTTGTATGTTTCAACTAGTTTATTTCAACTTGTTGCGGATGCTTGAATATATGTATATGTATATATATATATATATATATATATATATATATATATATATATATATATATATATATATATATATATATATATATATATATATATATATATATATATATATATATATGCAAGGCTGCATATCTTGAACTGAGACGCATCAGCTCCATTCGCAATTATCTTTCAGTTGATGCCACTAAAACACTTGTGTGTTCCTTAGTACTTTCAAGACTGGACTATTGTAACTCAATTCTGTCTGGTTCGTCTCAATATCTTCTTCAGAAACTTCAAAAAGTTCAAAATACAGCTGCTCGGATCATCCTTAGAGTACCATGATCAGAGCACGCCTCTCCCCTGCTCTGTACCCTACACTGGCTATCCATACAATCCAGAATTAAACACAAAATTTGTTCTCTGCGCTACGTTTCACT
Source organism: Megalonaias nervosa (assembly GCA_016617855.1). Taxonomy (NCBI): domain Eukaryota; kingdom Metazoa; phylum Mollusca; class Bivalvia; order Unionida; family Unionidae; genus Megalonaias; species Megalonaias nervosa. The sequence goes on along the minus strand of JAECUM010005811.1, from coordinate 114,352 downwards.
GACGGGCTCCAGTCCAACATACCTATCTGACCTCACCCATGTGCACACACCCGCAAGATGCTTACGCTCCTCTTCTGACACTCGTATTCTCATTATTTCCACTATGAAGATGAAATCATATGGACAACGCTCTTTTGCATACCAGGGCCCAGCAACGTGGAACGAATTGCCCACTGCACTTAGACACAAAGACATAGTGATCTCATTCAAAAGCGCTCTTAAAACTCACCTATTTCAACTGCAAGAACAGACTTAAAGACCTAATAATGTATCCTTGTCTTAAATATTTACAGCATATTTTCTGTTTCTACTTTCGAGGTGTTTGTTTTTATTTTTGTAATCATATCATTATATATGTTTTTTGTTTTTTTTTATTTTTTTTAAGTGTTGTCAAATGTTGTAAAGCGCTTAGAGCTTCTAAAGATTAGGCGCTATACAAAGTCCTCATTATTATTATTATTATTATTATTATTATTATTATTATTATTATTATTTCAGCCTCTGAAATCTCAATTGTTGTATTCATACAAGCAAGAAAACATTTCCCTTCTTACAACCTTGCTTCTTACTAGTTAATATGACGAGTGAGAGCAATCAACGCTAGTACCTTCTACTATGTGGTGCTTTGGTAATGCTCAATATTTACTTAATGAAACTTCAAAGAATTGTATCACTATTTGATGGCGTGTTTGTCTTATCCGAGATTCTCTCTCCGGTATAAAATGGCAATTGTTACTATATTCTCATTCTGACGAATCCGTTTAGAAAGAAAATTGACTCGGTTCATATGCGAAAATATTAAAGCTTTCCTTGACTCCCTGCATATAATTGATATATAAGATTTATTTATACGAGCTAGTTTTAGTTAAAAAAATATCAGGTTTTTTAAAGACTAGACTCAAATTTCGCATTCTGCGATGTTTATTTAGACGCTAGTTACTTTATGTTTTTATAAGGTCGCAAAGTCTGCCTATAACAAACATTCCTGCAATATAAATACTGAGGTTGGAGTTGCAATATAGCAACTTCAAAATTTACTCAGGACTTTGATGTAATGACAGTTTACTAGACTGGAAAAGACAGCTTTAAATTAGATTATATAGCATCAGACGAGTGAGAATACAGCAATAAAAAATTAAAAAATAAATTTCAAGTACTCTAAAAGGAACTTTGTTGTCGGAATTACTTTTTCGACTTATTGGAGAAAAACATTTCGATTCTAAGACACCGTTTCTCCAAATAAAACTCATAACAACGAATGTCATGTCAACTGTCCTGATTTTTGTTGTTTGCTTGTTGTGGTTGTTGCTGTTTTAGTCTAAGTGATTGGCTGACACTGAAGTCAAGAAATGATTTAATGCAAAATGACTCTATTGGACTAAGGTGCAACCAGATCCTTCCATTTTCAAAATCTCGGTCTTTTTGTATAATCTATTGGTGGAAACGATTGAGTGTTGGAACTGAGCCGGTACATGTAAAAGAAATCAAAGAAATCCAAGCATTGTAACCAAGGTAACAGAGACACATAAACTTGCTTAAGAGGTATAATTATGGATAAAATGATATGGAGATGTGTAATTTTGTTTATAGGAGACTGCATGTTTCACTACCATTAGTAAACAATTATCACGGACGGGATTTTATACTGAGTTGTCAACAGTAAGGGTTTTATCATTGTTATGTATATTTAATTTGTATTGTTTGTTAGCTTTTTATCCATGATTATATGTCATGCATAATTGTATTTTGGACTTGACCTTGTCCAAAATCAAGTTCATTGTGTACTAAACCAGTAACTTTTATTTTGGTAAACAAATAATACATAGCTAATATTTCATTAGAAGTGTGGGTTAAATATTACAATAATTATCAATAAAGGTAAACATACTTTTTTGAGTCTGGGTCTAGGTTATTGGTATTCGCCATAGAATAATTCTATCTGATGTTTACCAAATTCTTTATTATAGGTTTAGCAACAGAAATGAACTTTAGACCTACATCTTCTTTTGTGTCTTAGTGTTTCTTTTATAATCCTGTTTACTGGAGAAATTACTCATTCTTGCTTTTACTTCTTGTAGCTGAAGCAATCTTATTGTTGTGTTCAGTATTTCATTTTGGTGGAATTATTTATTCAAAATATTATTAACTGGAAATACAAAGTGCTCATCTATAATATTCTTGGACATAAACATTAATTTGGAATTATTGTGAATTCAGACAAGGACAGCTTTGATTATATTAGTGTGATTCATCAAAAGACTGTTGGCACATCTCCATGTCACAGGCTACTTAGTTTAGTTTTCTGTGCCTTTCAGGGAGAAAATGTCTTATCCTACTGAGAAGCCATAAACTTGAATTGACTTTTCTTACTGATATGTTTGATATGTTCAGTCCATGATAGGGTATTATCTACCAAAACACCAAGTAGTCTATCATGATAGACCATTTGCAAATTTTTATCCTTCCATGTCAGACAGAGTTCATCACTATCAAGATTTATCCTTTTTTGCCGTGTTGAGATAAGTAATATTTTAGTTTTACCAGTATTTACCACCATGCCATTGCATGTGCACCAGTTGTCCAGTTTGTTTAGGGCATGCTGTAAAGAAATTTCGAGTTCGTGCTTTGTTTTATGGATGTCTGACAATGTTGTGTCATCTGCATAGAGATCTGTAGATGATATTGAGTTCCTTAGTAAAAGTGGTAGGTCATTAAAAAATGAAATAAATAGTAATGGACCTAGAATTGAGCCTTGTGGTACTCCATATCTAATTGTTCCAGGTTCAGACAGAACATTATTTATATAAACATTGTTGTGTTCTCTCATTTAAGTATGAAGTAAACCATCTAACTGTGCTTTCATGATATTGGTAGATATTCCGTTTCTTCAAAAGGATTTCATGATCCACCATGTCAAAAGCTTTCCTGAAATCTGCAAATACAGATCTTATTATTCTACCTTGGTCAAGTACTTGAAGCCGTTTAGCAGTTAGGGAGATCAAGGCAGTCTCACTTGAATGTTTCTGTCTAAAGCCTGATTGATTAGGGTGTAACAGCAAGTGTTTGGTTAAATATGACATGAATGAGTCATTGCCATGTTTTTCAATCAATTTTGACAAGTTTGGTAGTATTGAGATTGGCTGGTAGTTATCAGCATCATTCTTAGAACCAGATTTGTGAATAGGAGTTACTTTCGCAGTTTTCCATATTTTGGGGACAGATGAGGTTGCAATACTTAAATTGATTATCAATGTTATGCTATCCAAAATAGCAGAGGCAGAAGATTTAATGAGTCGTGGACCAATCTGATCAAGTCCTGTAGCTTTCTTGGTATCAAGTTCACTGAGACATTTTTAAAGAAAGTTTTTGATACTGGTGGGATAGAGAAACATACCTCCTTATAGATTTTGCTGCTGCATAACTTTTCAGCTCATTAAAGTTGTTTTCTATCACCGGTTCTTTTAACTTTGTGGTAATGTTGGTTAAAAAAATCATTGAAAACATTTGCAATGTCAGTGTCATCAGGGACTATGGTGTTATTTACTAGAAGTGAGTGAATTTTTTTTGTCTGATCTTTGTGTGTTCCTCCAGTGAGTTCATTGAAGACTTTCCAAATGGAGTTTGTGTTGCTCTTTTGTTTTCAAGCAATGATTGATAATAAGTTTTTGTTTTTTTTTATAGCTTTTTTAATCATACTTGTTATTTTATTTCTCCATACTTTATATTGTGCATGGTTTCCCATAGCCTTGAACTGGTCTCGTGTTTTCATAGCGTCTAGGATTTCAGTAGTAAGCCAGTTAGGTTGGATTTCATTCTTTACTAGATGTGCTTTCAGTGGTGCATGCTTAGAGACTACATCCATAAATAAGTCAGTCCACACCCTCAGAGCTTTATCTATGTCATCCAAATTTTGGATCATATTCTATTGAACTTTATATAGGTCATTGAGAAAGTGTTCTTCATTAAATTTTTTGAACGATCTGTAAGTGATAGTTTTGTGTGTATTTTTCTTATTTCTCTTGCATTTAACCATTCTTGTCAAAAAAGTAGGATAGTGGTCACTAAGACCAACATTCGTTACATTAACACAAGCCACATTGTCTGGTAAGTTGGTATAAATGTGATCAGTAAGAGTGCTTGATATTTCTGTTACCCTTGTGGGATCATTTACCAGCTGGACTAGGCCTAATGATTCAATAAATTCCATCCAGTTGTTCCTTATTTGAGTATTGAGAAGGTCTTTATTTATATCACCAAGTATATATGTTTCTTTCTCCTGTGCAAGAACATTTTCCATTTGTTTCAAAAAGTTGTCATTCCAAATTGCTTTATAGAGGAAGGTGGCCTAAAAATGAAACCAACTAGGAATGATTTTGCATGATTTTGAGAAATTTCGACCCAGATGCTCTCAGTTTCACGTGACTCCAAGTCAAGTCGCCTTTCTGCATTTACATCTTCCCTAATGTATACAACAAGACCTCCCCCTGCCTTCTCTCTGTTCCTGCGTAATGGTTTATTGTAGCCTTTTCATTGAAATAGATTATCATTGTGGTTAGCATTTAATTTGGTTTCAGTGAGTTCTAAAACATGTATTGTTATATCCCAAGGACGAGCGACCCAATTTTCTCCTGTTACGTGTAGGCTCGTACAAATGTAACAGAAGAAAAGAGTTAAGTCCAACAAGCTTTGTATATTTTAACAAAATAATTTATTTCCCTAGAAAACAAGGTAAAAATTGGTAAATAGGACTTACGGTTTGTGAATATAATCCAAAATATAATCCTAAGAATGAAAACACAAGTCCTATCACTAAAGAGTTCTATTAGAATCCAGGTTCGAATCTCGACGACGTACAAATATGGAAGGCGATGACGCCAGATGTGGTCCAATGTACGAATATCAACAATTCCTAAATTGAATCACAGTTTTTGTTTCCGAATAATTCCAGAATAAATTTCCATGAATATCTTTCAGAATTTTTTATAAGAAAGTCAACTTGTTGAGTTTCCAGGAGAATAAATTATTAAATCCAAAAATCAGATGAAAAACAAACAATCTGGCAACAAATAAAAATAACACCTTGTTCCTTCAAGATGTTAAAACGACTCTGACAGAAGAATATTAAGAATGCGTATTTAAACCCCCAAAACATCATTTCAAGTCTCGCGAGATGGGTCATGTGGTCTCTTACTACAAGAAATCCATCACGTACGCCAGTGTAGCCCCATTTAAAAACCAATGGTAAAGAAACGTTGTTTGCACATGGTGATCACGCAAGGAAAGTATGGCCCTGATACTGACCAATCATTTTAACTGCCTGTTTACAAACTTCCCCAACCTAAGACGAACTAGGTTAACTAAAAATAATTCTCATGTAACACGTTTTACGTCTTAGATAAGTAACATTTAGTAAAAGAAAATATCGAATTACTGAAAAAGAATTTCGAATCCTTTCAATAATCATTACAACAAAATGTAATGAAACAAAAATAAAATAAAAAAGAATTTTAAAACTAACACACAAGCAGTTTAATTACATATACGTAACAGTATATTATTTTCCTTGGAAGACATCATTAACTTAATCTGGTCTGTTTTTCCCACTATACCTTGTACATTTAAGTGACCTATGTTAAAACCTTTTGTATTTAGTTTCATATCAATTATATGTATGTCATCATGCAATGTGGTATTCATTGAGATTGTCTCCATACTACTTTTATCATTCTGACATCCTATTTCCATATTTAAATGTTTAATATGGATAAAAATATTCAGCGGTTCCTTTCAAAATTTGCTGCTGAGGTGAAATCGTATAGAAATGGGTACACTGCAATTTGCTGCTGAAGTGAAATCGTATAGCCATGGGTTCAATGCAGTTTGCTGCTGAAGTGAAATCGGATAGCCATGGGTACACTGCAGTTTAGAATTATTGTCAATATCATACATGGTTTCTTTAAAACGCCATTCATGGTGTAATAAACAAAATAGGAAATTGTTGTTCTCGGTGATATGCTATAGGTGGTTTCGTTTTTTCCAAAATTTAAGTTACAACAATTTTGTCAATCGTTAGATTGTCGAGAATGTAAGTGCCACATACATTCACATTTAAATATGCAATCAAACGTGTGTAAAATGAAAGAACAATATTTTCATTATTTAAATTATTATAAATTTCTCTTGCATCATGTTATGAATTTGCTTAATCATACTTTTATTGGTTGCCTAATTGTTAACTTTTGGCTTTGAATGCTGTTTTAGCTACGATTTTTCTTCCTTGTCATGTAATAAAGGATACAAGGCAGCTTCAAAAGCAGGGTTAATAAATATTTGTCATGTGAATTTTGTTTGCTATTTAGTTCTTTGCATCTATTTCCTTTTCATTCCAAACCTAAAAATATGTTAGAAAGTCACTTCTGCCTTTTTGTATAGTTTAAAGAGGCTACAAAATACTATTTATTTCGTTGTGCTTTTTTGCTGTTTTTTTAAATAGAAAATTTTAATCTTTGTATATTTCAAAATGAAACAGTCCTTTACATCTAATGAGTTAACAAGTTTTTATTGAACTCTATGTTTAACCCGTGCGTAATGTTCTTTACATTTACCAACATATTCTTTTGTTACAGGAGCTGTAGATATAAAGTCGTTTCTGTTGACATATTAGAATTATCTAGATATGGTTCGATATTTTTTTAATGATGGAGTGCATTCATAATCTTCTCTTGTGTAATCTGCCACCAAAATCTTCACATTAACTTCCATTACTATGTGCAATTTTATGCTATTGAAATGTATAAAGAGCAACTTGAAAAAAAAAATACTTCGTAAAAGGTCAACAAAAACAATCACAGAAAAAAAAAGAAAAGTAAAGCGATGAAGAAGAAAGCAAACAGGAATTAAACGTCAGTATAGCAACTGGAATTCACAAGAAAATAATCGAAGTGCATTTAACTGAAAAGGTGGTGATACAATGGATGGACAACAAATCAAGAAAACATGACATTATTGCAAATGTGACACCAGTTACAATATCAAAGTCAATGTCAAATGTTGTAATACTAGGAGTAACATCTTTAATGAGTAAATTAATTCCAGTTTATTATTTGAATGAATAATAATAGTATTTATTTGTAATACCGGCCACTGGCCCATGATACATATCCATACATCATGCTGTACAAAAAGATGTTTTAGTGCGTAACAAAAGAACTTCGTATCTATTGGAAGTGATATACATGAAAGTAATTATTATTGCATTTATCGAATTGGGTGAGATACTAGTATATATTACAGAGTAATTACACAAACGAATTTAAAGAGAACCTTAAAACCAGTATGAAGCAAGTTTTGTGATATTGATCTAGGGTCTTATGTTTAAGGCTTTTATAGTAAAACGTTGTTAAATTAGTCATCAGAATTTTGCTATTGTCATTTTGTATAAAAGTCCTCAATTTTTCTAGAGTTTGATTTTTATATACATAGGTGGGTAAATATTTTCTTCGTATTTCTCCCTATAGCGGACAAGCTAAAAATGGAATTTTATAGCAATACAATGGAATTCATTTTCTGTATTAACGTTACAAATTTGACACAACCTTTCCTCATAACAAATACTTTCATATCTTCCCATGTTACCTCTGATTGGCGGGTTACCCACTCTAAACACAGTGATTATATAACAAATATCGCTATCCCCTAACAATTCTAGATATCTTTGACAGGTGAGTTCTGCTCCCAATGACCTATAGAAACGCAGTCTTTCCATCGACTAAACCGCATCCTGCAGCTTTTGACTAAAAATATCTTCACATCTCCGGCTGAACGATCTAAGAAATCTATGTTCATCATTTACGCCCTGAGTACACCAAACATCGTAAAATCCAAATAGCCCAGCAATCACAATTTTCACGCCATCTTAAACGTACATTGTAGCAGTGTTAAGGATATCTGTCTTCTGGCATTCTTAGAATTCTTAGCTAATGTTTCAAAATACGTTTATATATTATACACTGCATACTAATTATTCCTAATTCGTTTTATACTAATGCATTTGGAGTAGACTTAGATATACGAAGAATATATTTACAAAATGACAAATGAGCTTTTTTCAATATCATTGGCATCGTAAAACCCAAACCTATTTGAATGTATTACAGAGTTGAAAGAAAACAACGTTACATTAAACGGAATTGGCTACTTTACTTCTTATTTACCAGTTTAGTTAGAATTATTAATTTCTGTCCTGAGTGGTAGCCTGATAAACCCCCCACCCACCCCCATAACTTTAAATAATAATTAGGGAAAAAAAAACCACATTGATGAAATTAAAGATACTGTTATGACTGAGAAGTTGTTAAAGATATGTTAAAAAAAAAATCCAAAATAACCCAAATCCAGATGACAGGGTTATAGATTAATAACAATAGGGCAACTAAATAACATTTATCATCATATGGTGAAAAAGTGTGTGTGATTTGGATTTGGATTTTTATCGTAGCTTTAACAATGTTTCAGTCATATTGCTACGATGTCTGCAGTGTGGCAGTTTATAGTGATGTCTAGCACTGGGGCATCATGACGCTGACATGTAGCATCATGTCCCACCCAGTTACATCATCCTGACACCAGGCCGACCAGTCCTAACACTAACCTCTTAATTCTGAGTGCCTAGCGAGGCAGCTGCTAGTACCATTTTTATCATATGGTGAAAGAGCAATCTTATTTAACGTTCTATTGTATATAATGATGACGCGGTTTAATTAGATTTATCTCTTTGTGACTTATAATTTGATTAAATAGTCAATCTTTGTATACTATACATTTTAGATAGTTTTTAATAGCTGATTTTATTTTACCCTTGCATACTATATCTATTTGTCAGTTCCAAAAGCATATAGCTTACTTTTAAGTCAACACAATTCTTGTACTGAATGCAGAGACGGCCTTAGGTCGATTGGATCGATTTGGCCCAATCGGGCCCCGCTCTCACAGGAGCCCCGCGCGCTAGTAATTTTTACAAATATATCTGTAGAGAAAATAATTTTAAAGCGATAGAAGAAAATTTTAAGTTCAATATCATATAAAACTTGTCTTAAAGTTTATTTCCAAATGCCGTACTCACAGGGGACCTAGCGCGTAAATCCAGTGGGCCCCGCCAAAATGATCCAAATCAGTGCCCCGCGTTTGCTAAGGCCGTTACTGACTGAATGCCATTCAGTTCATCCGTAAGATATCCGGTTACTTTCCTTTAACTAAGAAACACCAAAAATATTATCGTTTCTTCTCGTCACTTGTGCTAAAAGGTAATATTTTTCACATTATTGTAAAGTAATGCATAACCAATCTGTAGTGGGCACTAAAATTTCATGTTACCACCCTATTGCTTTTTTTTTTTTTGTTTAGATTTTTGTAGTGAAATCGTAAATAAGCAACTTACTTTAATACTGTAAAATGACCATAAATTAGTTTGATTAATTGTATTTGGTTGTTTTTCTATCTGACTAATATCATATTTTTTCCATCAGTTTTCTCTTTCAAATTAATTATTCTTTAGAATTTTGAAATATGTTTTCGTTTGCATATAATTTTGCATTCATTCTCTTAATTTTTATTTGTCAGTTTAATGAGATCTTTATTGAAGTAATTTGTTTTTTGGTTTTGGTCTCAAAAGCGTATTGGGTTCTACGTCTGATTGGTAGCCAAGACTCTAATGGAATAAAAGTGCTCTCTGCATCTATTTTAGTTTTAATCCGAAGTATACACACAACTTTTAATTGCTACAGTGAATACCATATCCCTACTTGATTCTTGACGTGCACAGCAATTCATGTACTTAAGGTTTTATACTCTTTCTATCTTCTATCGATTTCTTCCGTAACAGAGATAAATCAGAATCTGTAGGAATACATTTTTTTCATGTGCTAAAGGATGATATTTAAAACAGTCGTGCAGATGTGTTTGTGATTTTAATTCTACCTCTAGAATTACACAAAACTTTCACCACCTTTCCACGGCACACAATTTTCTTCAAAATGTTTTTATTTCTTTTTGTTTACCTATTTAAAATTTTGGTGGTCGCAATTAGCACATGACCCAAACATCAATTGTGGGTTCGTGTATCTAAGTTCATAATTAATGGCCTCGACCCTGACTTATCTTAGTCTCCATTAGTGTTACGTGTACTACTACTATTGTAAAAAGACTCGTGATTTCCTTTAGCATATCTCTTTGGTATCATCCTGATTCCACCTTTAATTCCATACTATATCATCAGGGGCATATCATAATATGTGAGCAATTCTAAATCTACCGTACTTATTTTCAAACTAACGACATGAACCAGCCTCACTGTACTAAACTAATGTGATGGGGGTAGTTTTATAAGTGTTCATGCAAACCTTTCTAAATTCTTAAAAAATGTCAAATAGCAATAGAATTATCATTCTTTACTTAGCAGTCATGTACGACAACATCAGAATAATCTGCAATATTGCTCTGGTAATTCCTGAACCACTGAGGTTTTGAATACAATTTATTATGGCGGCAATTTGGTTTCATTATACATTTCAAAGCCATCCATGTATCCAAACTGATAAATATTTTTTTCCCATATAATTTGGGTCCATGTTAATAAAATGTTTAGTTGTTTTTGTAAATTTAGCATTTATTTGAACTTTGAGAAGTTGTACAAGACTGACCCATAACTCTTTGTACAAAATCTTCTTTGCCGTCGTTTACAAATCTATCGGCAATTAAACCCTTACTAAACGAAATATATTTTTCATCATTGCTTTTTAATATTACATTTTCTGGATCTCATTTTAACAAAGGTGTGATTATTAGAGACGAATCGTATACAGACAAATTATGAAATAAATAGTGCGATAGATTGTGTATATTTATAACTCATATTTCGCTCATTATCTGCACGGCCTCTGCAGTTTTCACTTAATTGATCATTATTTATTGCTTTGATTCTATTCAACCATCTCCATTTCACAAATATGACAAATGTTGATGGAATTATAAGGATTGTTATCTTTACTAGATATCGCGATAGCAGTGTTTCTTGGCCTTATTATTTCATAAACAGTTTCTGCAATTGATTCATTTATTTGCAAATCTATTTATCTGTTCCGCTGTAAACTATATGATAATAGGATTGCGATCTATATAACTCGAGACTTTAGAAGCAGTCAGAGATCTAACACCTGCCGTAAATTAGTCGCGGAGGTTTTCTAATGCGGAAAACCGATGTGATTGTTGTTTTGCTGTTGTTTTGGTTTAACTCCACTTATCAGTGTGTGATAGGCTAAACATGGCGGCCAGTATGACTGGTGGAGAAAGAACCCGGGAAAAACCCTGTCAGAACACACTCTCCCATCGGAAGCTACTGGTAAGCTTTCTAACATACCCACACTGGCCGAACCCGAGACTCGAACCCGCGCAGACAGAAGTTAAATGGTAGTATTCGGTAAAGGCGAGCGCTTTAGACCATTCGGCCACCCGCTACCCCCTATGCTATTGTAATTACATCAAACTGAAAAAAAAAAATATTTACTCACCAACATATCCTTTGTTATGACTCTTTGATCTTGAACTAGGAAATAGAAAGAAGCGAATGCAACAAGTTTTGTAACATTCAACAAACAATTTATTTCCCTTGAATAAATTATGAAAATTCAGAAGATACTTTCAGTATGGCGAATTAAATCCAAAATAATCCTAAATGTTCTATCTCAAGTCCATAAGTATAGAATGTTCCGAATGAATTTCAATTTTGAATGTGCTGATGTGTATATAGCCTTGAGTCCTCTGATGTACCAATAGTCTTGATGTATCACAATCATATAATCCAGACTGACGTTGAATTAATTCAAACTAAGTAGTGTTTTAGTCTTAAAGTCAATGAGCACTTTGTAATTCCACTATATACTTTAAATGAATGATTCCTCACAAAGCATATCTGAACACATCTGCAAATGATTTCACAGACTGACCTTAAAATAGAAATGAATAATTGTATTGTCTCCTTTATATACAGGCTGTCACCTGACTTATGACGCAATAGTATTTTCTGGAAAACTAATGATTTCTAATGGAAATTTCACTATTTCGTAAACTTTAACTTAAAATTTAGTAAACATCTTGTTTAGCACTTATACCCATGACAAAATCAGTTAGGCATTACATGAAAATAGCCAGGTAGGCAAAAAAGAAAGTACCCTCAATACACGGACGAAAGTCAAGCACACAATATAAATTAAATAATTGATAAAGAGAGTAAATCAACTTCAACCCCTGCATCTCATTCAGCTATTTCTTGGTTTAAATTTTTTTGTGGAGGTGGGGGTGGTAGGTCATAGGATATTTTTGGGGGGAGGAAGCAATAAGTGACAGGGTTCTTTTTCTATACGATTACATAGTTAAGTGGTTTGGATGGTTTGGACCTTTGCGATGTAAAAGTATTAGATTTTAAAAGTTAAAATCTGCAACATTTCACAAGCGATCAATCTTAAATGTTACAACCTGTTACGAAAATCTCTTTAGCCTAGAGAAGCGAGTCACTTATGAAAAGAAAAAGGAAACTTCTTTCACATGATCCACTGAATGCACACGTGACGTACTGCCATCAAATCTTCATGATGTGGCAATGTCAATCAGTACTCTGCACTCAATGCATGTCAACTGCGCTCTTTAGGTTTTTTGCCATTGGGTTTCTGTCTAATTAATGAAGGAAATTTGAGTTAAATCTGTATGTGGAAGATTTATGTCATATTTCGAAAAACAACACACGACCATACTTGCTAACATGTCATTAATTCTCAGCTGCCATTGCAAATGTAGACTTGGAATTTATTGATATGTATATTAATGAGCATAGTTGTATTCACGCAGGTTTGCTGCACGTTTGTTGTGCGAAAAGTCAAGTGTTCAAAATCCCGGCGGCCGTCTTTGGTTGTCATTATGATCAATTCGTGAGTTTATTCTCGGTAACAAACTTCGTGTCCTTAAACCAAACAAAATATAAAGGCAGACACTCTGTGTCAGGGTGATAAACGTCAGCCAGCTCTAGCTTTCTTAGGTTGCACTTTTTATTCAATCATGCTTATTTTACATGCCGTGAGTAGTGCTGTCTCAAAGAATAAGATTCTGATACTTGTTATTGTCTCAGTATGAAAACCTACCAGTTGAAAAACCACAACTTTAGAATAATGAACAAATATCGTTACTTCAAGTTGTCCCTTGAAACTTACCACACTGTTGTTTACTAAACAGTTAAGTTGCCCTTTTCCTCAGCTTGCACTAATTGTATTAATCGAACGTGTACATTTTGACACAAATACCAGAACACGTATGCACAACGAATATAACATGCGCACGAAAACAAAAAGTCTATTTTGCGATATTAAAGCAATCCTAATTAAAACTAAAAGTGGACGGAACATTCAAATGAACAAGCTGGTGGCTGTCGAATAATGATAACAACCTTTGCAGAGAATCAAGTACAGTTTGATACATGCACTCGACGTCGTTTTGTGTTGAATGTTGCAGCGGATTTTGAACAATCCCCGTCATACTTTCTCTCTCTCTTTCTTTCTTTCTTTCTTTTCTATTCAAGATGTATGTTCAGTTCGTACAGGTGGTAAAGTTGAATAATTCATAAATTTTAAGGGTCACATAAATCTTTAATACGGCCATTGTTTTAGTGTAGCTCACAATTTATTCAATGTTCGAATGATATTTCCTCCTCTAGTTTTATTCATTCTTCTCCTCTTTCATATATCTATCTGCTAAAAAAAACCCATAATCACTATGAAATCTTAATATTTCATTTTAATTAACACGAAAACAATGCACTGAATGAATGCCATGGAAATAAATCGCTTTCAAGTCTTCATCTCTTACACTGATATCTAATCTTTGTAACTGTTTGTAATCTCTATCAACATCGTATGAAATTAAAGTCAGAGCGAAATATTTTTTGATAGTTAAAGACTTTAGGAGAGCAGAGTAATGGAGTTGATGGGAGCTTCTGTTATAATTTTTTTTAAATATAAATTTAGTCTAAGAAAATGTATACATATTTAGATTTCTGAAAAATACAAAATGCATCAGATTAAATAGTTGTCGGTATAGATATCCGATTATTAGATCCTAGTAATTTAGAATCATGGTGTGCTGTTTACGTTGTGTAATTGTTTCTCGTAACTACTAAAACTTTTGTCGTGATACATTCCCGTTTTTACTTTCTTCAGATACATTTCAGACTTACATAATAAATCTGAAAATTTAAAAAAAAAATTGTTTCATTCTTTTAATTAGTGTGATACATTCGCGGGGAGCATTTTAAATATTATAATCTCTGTGTACTTTGACTGAAATTCTTTATATGTAGTATTATTGATACAACACGCTGACTAAAGCTAACAGGTCCGATGCGCTCGAGAAATGAACCGGAACCAGTCCAAAGCACACTAACTTTAGCAGTTATTAAAATAGGCAAACTGACTTTTAACAGAGTAGACAATATTAACGTTTGAAGGAGCAATAAATGAATTAGGAAAAAAATTAAAAATGTTCTCTGCAGTTTTTATCAATTACATCTGAAGTCCAGGATGTGAAAATGACCAAGCGAATATAACCCAAAATATACATATCAATCATACGTAAAAAAAAAAGACGGAAGTAGGTTATTTTAACAGTATCTAAGGTATACAGTGTAATTTCTTAAATAGCAAAAGATGACCAGCGAGTAAATAAGGAAATATCTTTTTTTCTTTAACTCAAACCCTATGTGAGGCAGGAAATTGTGGAGCAGAACCAAAACGCGTTCGCCTTGTTCTCACTTTGCTCAAAGCATTTCTGGGCATACATTTACCTTGTCACAAATTATAGGCTTAACTACTTGCTTGCAAGAACTGATTCGAAGTTGTTCTCTCGATTTGATCTCTGTTTACAGAAATGTTTTGAAGTAAAATTAGATAAAGTATCCCAGTAACAACAATTCATCTTTTGAAAAGGCAATGTTATCTTCATGCTCTTTTATCTTTCCACATTTTTGTTTCATATTTTGAGAACATCTTCCAACGTGTCTTCCAAGTTCAACTCTGGATCATTCTTTTGTGGCGTTACCTTTTCTCGTGATTTTACGTCTTCACTTCTCTCTGCAACCTTTGAATTTTCTTGAACTTGTACAATTCTCTCACTAATTTTGCTTTCACCACCTTCCATATAACTTGTAGCAAATTAGTAAGTAAAATAAACCTTATTTAAAGATTGTTTGAAAATAAGCAAAGACTATTTGTAACTATTAAACAGGAATTTGCACTGAAGTTTATTCGTTTTGAACTCATCTTAAAAACTAGCCTTGCTGTTTTTCGCTAACTCACGGAATAAAACATTGCTTTTTTCCACTGTTCGTTGGCCTACTGACTTGTTTGAGAGCTTGTTAACTTTCTATCCAGGGAAAGTTGCTTGAATTTTGGTTTATATTATTTTCTACATAATATTTAAATATATGATGTAGAGAAACTACTGTGGGAGGTCCTCCAACAGTTAGTGTGAAAAAATCTATTTATTGTAAAACACCCACAAATCTTATTTATTCAAAAATAATTAAAATACCTTGCTTTCTTGCTTTGTTTTGTTGCTCGCTGTTTTTTTAAATTATTGTTTAAATGTTATTAAACTTGTACCTAATGCCAATAGAGGAAATCAAAGTCTAAATGACACAACCCAGCCAAATATCTTATACCATTAGCTGTTATATAATCTCATTCATAATCTCACTATAACTCGTTTAATTTGTCAATTATTGCAAATATACTGCTCATTCAAGTCATACTGGTATTATTAGATAGTCTAATGATTTTGATATTTTTGCGGGTCTTGCATTTACCAAAATTTCATACAGTTGATTTACCTGTATTGCATCCGTTTTGTCTAAATCGTTTCTGCTAAATATTTGCCCTCTATCTCTTTGTATCCTTCATTTGCTATAATAATTTTTAATTCCTGTCTGTTATATGCTTGCTTTCACTGTTATTTTGTTTTCAAAAAAATAATAACAAAGCAACTACAAAACAAATAAAGAAACAAACTATTCTTTTTAAGTTGTTTCGATCTGTTTAAAGAGTAAGAAAATGGTGAAGCTGGTGGAGTGAAATCAGATGTTTATGATGAAGTTTATTTTTGATGCCGATACTGTAGCTAGTAAGCCTTAAACTGTTCATTAACTGATGAGGGATTTTAGAATGTTACATAATCATTAATTCATACAGATTTTGTTGAGTTGTGCAGAGAAGACAGTATGTGAGAGGATAGTATGCATGGATTAGACATAGATGAAGATCGGTATAATTGGCTAGGAACTAAAAGATATAAACTACATTAAATCATAAAATTTCAAAAAGAGCACTGTACACTAAAAGTTATGTCGCTTGAAAAATATATTACTCCAGATGTTGAAACTTATTTTTAAAGTTAGTATTTGTGTGCGAAGTAATTCAATGTAGAATACTGAACGAAAATTAGAGCTGACTTTGAACTAGTGTATCGAGGAGCTCTTAAACAAGTTGTAGCAACAGGTCCGAGAAGACAACTTGTTGAGGTTCAGATGAATAAAAATGGAACCGACTGATCAAGAATCAAGAGAGACGATGGGGACTTTATTTAAAGATTACTCAAGGTTATGAACCAAGAAGAAGAAAGGGAATTTAGACCATATGATAATGCTGTTGAGTCAGTATAATCAAAATTATCTCATATGACTCTTGACTTAAAAATGTATGATAAAGATATAAATGATACAAACAATGACACTTACAAAGAAACAAATACACCAACAACAAGGAAAGTAATAGGACACAAATATTCAGACATTTAACAGATTTGGAGAAGAAATAAAACTTAGAAGATTAACAATATTTATTGAAAAGTTAGAGACAAGGTACCATTAGGTAAAAGGTTCAAACATGATTTCTTCATGAAAAATGGTGAAGCAAGAGGTACAATTGCAACAATGTTTCCTTTATCGACAGCAAATTGTAAAAAAAAAAACACACCCAAAAATGTTTAACTAGTGGAGTGAAATAACCAACAGCGGAGGAGGTAGTGGCGGCTTGATCTGTGTTTGAGTTAGCTCAGAATGTAGTAGTAATCTTACCTGGTATAATTGTGAATACAGTAAGTTGGTTTTAAAATCATCTGGATAAATTATTTCTGTGACACCTGACTATGATGTTTATCTTGTTGCTATAACAACTGACTTGTTAGTTATAATTATAATTAAAATATAGAAACACCAGCAACCGAAGATAAGATAAAAATTAATAAATGAGATAGATAGTGAAGCAAGTTCATATATGCTCCTACTTACAAGAGTGCATTGTACCAGCTACTAAAGTCATAACCATAATTATACACGCTCTTGTTTATTTATTTCATGAGATAAACTATAAAATGTGTTATCTATGTCTTTAAAATTCATCAGCTATTACAAATTATACTAAATATCTTGATATCATTTAAAGCGTTTGCTGGATGGAAAGAATGCTTTGCTCTCATATATTCTTACTTACTTTAAGCCCGTCATTAATCTTTTGTCTTATTGTTACAGACTAATTACCCGTTGATAGTATAACGGTCTTCACAGCGTGAATATTTACATCAGTATTCATTCTTATAATAAACGTATGAGAGAACTTTGCAATGTATTAATGCATTCTACTTTACCTATTTTCATCATTATATCAGGTGCTATCAAAAGTATTCCATCACCACCTGCTGCATAGTTTAACTTTTGAATACGAAATATATTTTTGAAATTTCACTGCAATGTTCTCATCTGATTTCAAGCCTTGCTAGAATACAACAAAGTTTTCAATTATTTTGTTCAGTGTCTAATACAGTGAACACAGCCGGCGTTACAGCCGGCGTAATAAATGCTGTTTTGTACTAGGTCACCAAAAATACAAATCATGTAAGACCTTGTACTTTGATTTACTCTAGATTTCCCTTCATATCATATTTTGAAGAAAAAAAGTCCATGCTATTTGTTCATCACATGAAAATAATGAGTTTATTTCTTCAGGAGTCATTGCTTTTCCCAGTACTCAAGAGTTCAACCTACATATTTAGCATGTCTTTTATATGCGCTTAGCACAACAGCTCGTTTTGTTCTCCAAAGCCCCGACGAACAGTTTCATGTTCTTCAGGTCCATTATCAATTAAATATTTGTTCGACAAGTAATAGATCTCCAGTCATGATAAGCAGGAATATTACAGCTATTACAAATGATACTAAATATCTTGATATCATTTAAAGCGTTTGCTGGATTAAAAGAATACATATTGTAATGGTATTTTACATTCAGAAAATTTGCTTTCGTGTTTAAAATTAAATGTATGTGACACCTATAGACTGATTTTACTAACTCTGCTACACTCGGATCAAATAAATTCCACCAACCATACTGACCAATTTTTAATTGATTTTGCCAGACTTTCAGATTACACGTTGCTATGTATCTCCTCAATGAATCCCCACTGTAAAATATTAAAGCATAAATATCCAAAATAAATAATGGTTTGTCTGGAAAGTAGTTATTTTCGGTGTAGTCTGTTTTTATTTTTCTAAGTTCATTTGTTATTTCTATATCAACTGCAGCATTTACTCCGAGTTGCAGGAACAGATTTACCTGTTAGCAGTGTTTGTAATAATAATTAAAGTTATAACATACAATTTTTCAGTGAATTTCACAAAGTTAGTTGTCTATATATATATATATATATATATATATATATATATATATATATATATATATATATATATATGGGTGTTCCCCCGTTGCCATTTTAAATCCCTGTGTCCTTTAAGGACATTTTATCGTCTTAAGTTAGATCGTAACCCATGACTATGTCCAGATTCCGAATGAATATCCAACCTGGCTATTCAACAAAAGTGGCTTACTCTATATTCATCTACTTAAATATATGCATTCCTATACTGCCTTTTCTAGTTCAATTTGTGTGTGAATTTGCAAATAATATACAAATAGTATAAATATATGTTACTTCTAGGAGAAGGACTTACTCTAATGTTTGATACCATTTATATAACTTTTTTCCTTTTTGCAAGTGAATTTCAGTGATTATTGCATTAATATGTGACAAAATTAAAGTATAAATGATACAGTGAGGTAATTGTTTTAAAACATGTTGAAAAGGATGATGATTGCGGCGACGGGGTGGGGGTGGGAGCTTGTTGGTGAGGTGGGAATTTATACAGATACACCTGGAAAATATTTCATGTAATGTTTGTGCTTTTTACCATCATGTATCTGGTTTGATTGAAAACGGTGAATCCGAGGCCAACCTAGGTATATTTTGGTGCTGCTGATTAATCCACCCCATCCCAACCCCAAACAAAACAGAACAACAACAACAACGGTTCGTCAAAAAATTAACCAAAAAAAACCATTCCACGAACGCCATCCTCCATATAAAATTAAAACAGAAACAAAGATAGGCAAATAAGAGCAGGAAGCATAGAAATCCAAAAGTCAAGAGAAACACGTGATGTACATTCATGAAATTCTTTGGAATCCATCAAGTTACGTTATTTAGATTGCGGTTCTTAATATTTTTACAATTCTGTTTTACTCAGTATGCCGATATTTCTATCGTAAGTATAGTTCTTGCTTGTTTTATTAGCTGTAGACAAATAAATGTACATACCTACAAAAATAAACATGCGTGTTTGTGTCTCTGCACCTCTGTTCCGTCCTCTGCGCGTGTGTTTACCTGTTGGTAAGTAGGTAGATATGCAGGCTGGTAGCAACCTAGGCAAGGAATTAAGTAGGTACAAGCAGGTAGGAACTTTATCATAGCTTACTAGTATACGTCTTTGCACCACAAGAGGACTCAATACATGTACATTCAACTTACCTGTCGGATGTCATAACAGCGGCATCGCAATGGAATTCCCGCAAATGCCCTATGTGTGGATCTCGAACGACCCGAGACTGTTTCCCGTGGAGAAATGTGGTGGAAGGCTGATTGAAAGGTGGCCAGATGAAAGAGATCGCCACAGCAATGAGGGGAAGAAGACCCAAATATGGAAGGTACATCATCGGCAAAATTTCGTCTGTTACAGTTGTATTTACATACACCGCACAATCGGTTGAGACGTCTTTAAGGACTTAATCTTCCGCGGTATGTCAATATCAGTGTTGTGTCCTCATTTGGTATCATACTGATAAAAACTGCGTCATCGGAGAGGTCTGATCCCATGTGTGTATGCACTGTTATCTATCCGTAGTTTACAAATAGCCGGGATAAACACGAATGCTCGCTTGTTTTGCATTTTCGACACGATCTTTGAGTTTTTCTTCAGAAAATAAAATATACTTTTATTTGCAGATAAATTTGCATGAAAATTATATGAAAGACTGTAACACTAAAATAACACCTGAATCTTTACATGTTACAAGATGACACCTATCCAATAGCAGATTAACTTCGCCATGGCTCAGTTGTTAACGCACCAGACAAGCGACCAGAATGGTGTGTTCGAATAATTTTCAGAACAAAGCTTTTTATTTCAATTGCTCTGGCACGATGTAACCTTTTATTTCTCGAAATACCGTTAAACAAAACAAAAGAAAAAACAGACAAACTTTGTGATGTTAGCAGTGTATAAATTTCGTATACGACGATTGATTGACATGTTGTTGCATGCGGCATGAGTTTGTCCCGTGGTCAGTCGGAGAGAGAATGTTGACCACACGAATAATGAAAATCATTGTAATGTTAAACAAACTGAAAACATCGTGACTTGCTTTGTAATTTCCTATCAAATTATTTACAGTGCACCAAGCCCTGCATATTGTTGACATTGCAGTGACCATGCACAAAGTTTCAACTCCGGCTCAACCTTGGATTTATACAATCTTATTGACGTTTTAATGGTAGGTTGATAGAGACAAGGTTAGATAAACATTGCCACAATTATTGCATCATTTTAGATATTGAAGAAGTATGTATGTATGTATGTATGTATGTATGTATGTATGTATGTATGTAATTACGTATGTATGTGCGTGCATGTATGTATGTGTGTGTGCATGCTGACATATATATATATGCATGTTGTTTAAGGACCATTGGCAATATGAATAGACTTAGCAGGGTGGGTGGGTGTGGTATAACCAAATATTATGTGTTGTACGTAATAAGTTAAACGTTATATTTTATTAACTTTAAAAAAGCTTTCGTTTAAATGTTCAGGGACAATCTGTTTTGCGGAAAAGAATTATGAGCTAAACTAGGCAATTCGATATCTCGTATTTTACGCGCAATTGATCACAGCGTTGGGATAGTATTGAGCTATTGCATTGTAATTATCTTATTGCATGAATACTAAGATGCAACGAGCGTTATATACATTTTGGGCCTTGCATATAATGCACGTGGCAAATCCCACGATGCCTTGTGATGGGGGCAGCCAAGTTGGTCTTCTTCCAGTCAACCCGGTCCCTTGACTGAGAGTCATAATACACTCATACTTTATAAACCGATAGCTTTCACTAATTCCATATTGAAAATATATTTATGGCCAGTACTGGTAATAGTGAAGATAATTCCAAAACATTCCTGAAATACGTATTATTAAATGACTTATTTGCTTGTTTACATTCGACTTCGATTCCTCTTTATTCACCGTATGTTGTTCTCTAAATATTAGTCCGCCAAAGTTTATATCTTCTCGTATCTTCAGTACTTCGTTCTTAATACCCGTCTAAAGCTAATGAAATGTACCTGCCATTGGCTACTTATCCTAAATAAACCTTATATATATATATATATATATATATATATATATATATATATATATATATATGCACAAATAAATGTGTACTGAATTTGATTGCAGGAATGAGAACTATTCTAGTTGCGGTATGTGTTTCCGTTAGTGTGTGTGAGAAGGCACTTCCAGCAAAACAATAGTGTGAATCGAATTAAGGAAAAGAAAATTTTTTAACAGCATTAGAAACTGATCAGGTAAAAAATATGAACTGTTGCAGACTTTAGAAGATGTTACTGCTTTCAGTTCTGATTGATGCTACGACTGTCACTAACTATAGGTTACTAACGAGTTTTTCGGAGTAATACTGCAGGACCTTGGGACTGAAGTATTAGTCTGAAAAAATGAGTTCATATTTTTCCATACAAATGCAGTAACCTTTTTATTATTTACTCATATTGTTTTTCTACCTTAGGTTTAATTATAAAAATACACTACAAAAACAACGTAATTGAATTTATGCTGTATTCCTAAATAAATACACTACCGTAGAGTTATCAATACACAATAACAGTATTAATGCGCATATAGCACCGCCAGGCGACGTTTGAACTTCGTTGCGTGGTCGACATGAGTTTCAAAAAGAATTGTCGTTTTAGTCTAATTAAAATTGAGAGAGTCATATTTGAATGCACATTGCAACAACTATTCCAAATGGTCTGGACTGGATGCATGTTGATATATGTTTTGACGATTCTATTCAATTCTGCTTGTTTGCTTGCGAAGGATTGGATTTATTAGCTGTGTCAATTCCGTACGAAATACATGTGATTAGAGAAAGGAGAGATCCTCCTTGAATCAGCTGCATGTTGCTTCTGTTCTGTCTTTGATTTTTTTGGAATTATAATGTGGGAAAAATATGAACTCTTTCAATTGAAATTATCAAAAAGACGCCATGGAATATCACGTTAATTTCATTTTGAGTTCAGGAAGCAGAATGTGATTGCAGTTGGAAATGTAACCGAAATTACAGTACAATTTCGCCGCGTCTAATCAAGTTTTAAAACCCATAACATAGCTCATTTAATTTTGAGGAAATTCAAGATGCAAAAAATGTAAGTATATTTTTGCAGTTCTTATTACCAGCTAAAGAAGACATGTTTATGCCTCGTCACTTGTATGCTCTTTGTAGGGACCCCAGCTATGTAATGACCTGTATGGCTTATATCGCTAGCCTAAATCCGAAACATTGTATCCAAAAAGTTAACATGGAAAATTGCAAAGCACTTGGTGTGTGACAGTCCATTCAGCCAGCGGAAATAAGAATTCTCTGTCGCCTTGGCTTATGGGTCTGAGGCTCTTACTTTTGTACCAAAACTTTCAGTACTTTGACTTATAAAATGGTGCGTCTCTGATAGATATGTGATAGCCCTTGGCCTCAAAAGGTTTTTCTATGCTATTTTTACATACCCCAGAAAGCATTGGTCATTGTCTGAACTATTCTATTTACGAAAAGTTACGAACATTCCTCCTAAATAACTGTCGTGAACATTGCGAATATCACGTTCATTCCTTTGCTTGTTTGAAAGTTTCATTGCGACTTATTAAATTCATCCACTTCGTTCATTTTATCATCTCTACTTTCAAATAGACGAAACAGCTTCTTTATTTCAACCACAAACAAATCTAATAAACTGAAACCTTAAACGTCTATTACATGAATGAGTATGGTTTGTTTACAAAGTAGTTCCTAATACAATATTTTAGTTTCAGATACGCGTATCGTTCAATATGAAGCCATGCAATATGGAAAGATACTGCACTATTCTGAGAATGTAAAGTTAAAAGAGACAAAAAAATGAGCAATCGTGAAATTAAATTTAATATAGCGTAACGTGCCTAATGATGGTGATACCTGCATAAATCCATGTGCTCTTCTACACTGGATTCTTCGGTGTGTCGAATATGCCACGTATAGGGAAAGAGTTGACGCTTATTTCTACAATTAGTTCTATAGTAGTAGTGGGCAGTGGTACAGGTCCATTGGATCCGTATGGGATGGAATAAGACGCTCCCGCCCCCACGAGTCTCCCAACTATGGGTAAAATAATGTGATGATAGCACAGCATCACTGGGCGGAGATCTTCTTCGATGAAGTCAACGGCCAGGGCGGAATGGCTCCAAGATGAGTTCAACGACCATGTGCTCAGGGCCAGGGCGTGCCACATTATATCAGTGTATTTCGGCTGTGGTCATCCAGTCTGGAGAGAGATGGGCTCCGCTAGGCTGTATCTTTCCCCTGACACACCACATGAAGACAACTAACACGTCTTCCATATCGGATCGGTCGCAGCCCGGGTCAACAATGACCGCGCCTTCAGCTGCACACCAGGACGGAGGTGACAAGTATGCTACTGGTGCCTCCACTACCAAGATCCGTGGGAGAAACAACATCATCATCGGTACATGGAACGCTAGAACATTGAGAGCAGTGGGAAAGTTGAAAGAACTTACAGATGAGTTGGAGAGGTACAACTGGAACATTATTGGACTCTGCGAAGTGCGCTGGAAAAACTTTGGCGAAATAACAACAGATGAGGGGCATAAGCTCTATATCAGCGGAAGAGGGGACAAACACAGTCATGGCGTTGGATTTCTTGTCCACAAGGGCATTGTGAACAACATTATGTGTTGCTGCCCAGTCTCAAGCAGGCTCATTACCATCCGAATGAGGGCGACTACCTTCAACATCACAATCATACAGTCCTATGCACCCACATCTGGCTATGATGACAATGAACATAATTTTTATAACCAACTGCAAGATGTCATTGACAACTCACCCAAAAAGGACATTCTGTTTGTACAAGGAGACTAGAATCCAAAGGTGGGAGTTGATTCACAGACAAACTGGCAAAGCACCTGTGGACCCTTCTGCAATGCAGAAACAAATGAAAGAGGACTCAGGCTCTTGGAGTTTGCTGCCTACAACAATCTTGTGCTAGTTAACACATTCGGCCCTGATGGACCTGGCACAGTCCAGATGGACAACATCACAACCAGACTGACTACATCTTGGTGAAAAAACGATTCTGCACAGGACTGAATATCGCCAGAACACGAAGTTTTCCAGGAGCAGATATTGCAAGTGACCATGATTTATTAATGACAACATTTCGCCTCCACCTGAAAATGATCAAAAAGCCTAACCAACCCCAAGAATCAGATTTGACCTTGAAAAATTGAAAGATCCAAAAGTCACAGAAGCCTTCCAAGCAATGATTGGTGGTAGATTTGCACCTTTGATAACCATGGACAGCCAAGACACCGACCTAGAGTCCTTAACAACCACATTCAACACAGCCGTGACTAACACAGCTAGCGAGATCATTGGCAAATATCGTCGAACAAAGAAACCTTGGGTCACGACAGATATCATTGAACTATGCGGCAAAAAAAAAAAAGAGAACTGAAAAAGGGAAAAAAAGATATTGAAGGAGCTAGCAAATACAGAGAGATAAACAATATGATCAGGAAAAGCATGATAAAGGCAAAGGAATCCTGGATAGAAAGACAATGCTGCAAAATTGAAGACAGTCTGAGTAGAAATAACAGCAAAATGGCATATCAACTGGTGAAAGATCTCACAACCCATAAACAAGGGAAAACTACCACTATTCAGGACAAATCAGGAAAATGCCTCACTGAAAATCAAGAGATCCTCAAACGATGGACAGAATACTGCTCAGAATTGTACAATCATAAGACCCAAGGAGATCCAGCAATACTATATTGCCCTCAGGCAGAAGAAATTGATGACAAACCCATTCTTCGTGAAGAAGTAGAAATTGCAGTTAGGTCACTATAGAAAGGAAAGTCAGCCGGCATTGACAACATACCAGCAGAGCTCATTCAAGCAGAAGGAGAAGAAATAGTCACAGTCCTAACAACAATCTGCAGCAAGATATGGCATACAGGAGAATGGCCCACCACATGGACTCAGTCCTTGGTCATCGTGCTCCCCAAGAAAAGAAACCTACAGCTATGCCAAAACTACAGAACCATCAGTTTGATCAGTCACCCGAGCAAAGTCATGCTGAAGATAATTCTCAACAGACTAAAGCCTCAAGCATAGAAAATTATTGCTGAAGAGCACGCAGGCTTCCGAGCAGGGAGGAGCACCACAGAAGAAATCTTCAATCTCAGACTCCTTTGTGAGAAATACAGTCAGCATCAGCAGAATCTATGCCACGTCTTTATAGATTTCAAAAAGGCCTTTGATAGGGTATGGCATGCAGCCTTATGAGCAACTATGAGGAAGTACAACATCAGCTCAAACCTGGTGCAGGTTGTTGAGCACCTCTATGATAAAGCCACCAGTGCAGTCCTCACCAATGACAGCAGAGGATATTGGCTTCGAAGAACAGTTGGAGTCAGACAGGGATGTATAGTGTCACCTACACTCTTCAACATTTTCCTGAACAGGATCATGGAGGATGCCTTGTATGACCACAAGGGCACTGTCAGCATCGGAGGAAGAACAATCACCAACCTTCGCTTCGCAGATGATATTGATGGTTTATCAGCAGATTAAAAAGAACTGGCTGACTTGGTTGAATGCCTCGACACAACCTCCACAGCATACGGTATGGAGATTAGCACCAAAAAAAAAAAAAAAAAAATATGACAAACAACACCATTGGTATAAGTGCAGAAATAAAGGTCAGTGGACAGAAGCTGGAAAGAGTCACAAGCTTTAAGTACTTGGGATCAATTATCACAGATGAGGGCTCCAAACCAGAACTAATTTGCAGGATTGCCCAGTCAAAAGCAGCTTAATATTCAAGAACAACTCGCTGAATGGAATACTCCCTTCTCATTGGCCAACTGAAAGTAAGTTATAAACAAAAGCAGGACGTCATTTTCTTTTAACCAATGAGAGGACAGTATTTCATTCAGCGGGACTTCACTTGCATCTTAAGCGGGCGCGATCATGGCCATGTCGATCAGTAGCGTGGGAAAATGGTCTGGCATTCCTTAAAGGTATGATAGTAAGCCAAACTTCGGATACGCATACAAAGTCGAATGCCTGACCTAAACATCGGTACCAAATTTATTGTGCTACGCGAAATGTAGCTTGAAATATCATCATTTATTCTTAAATAGGTCGCGCGAGAAATGAGAGAAGTGTCCTCCCTTGTAGTTATTATATAGTACATGTATGAAATGTAAATTGGAAGCAACGATACGAGCCCCTGTGGTTTAGGACACCTGCCTCGTCGGGCGGGATGGGAGTGAGTGTAAGAGGAGGACTTCTTTCAAAGGGCTTTTCCTCCGTGGAACACATATAGCTCAAACATAATCAATGCAAATCAATGCCAATGTTACTACTTAACCGAACTAAATGGATGAAATATGACCACAAGCCATATTTCATTAACTATATAGTTTTGTGCAATGTTTTGTATACGGTTCTAAGCTCAGTCCGATTAATGTCCAGCTCTTTGATACAACGGAGATCTGACAGGTGCAGATAAATGTTTGTATTCTATTAACCTTTGGAATTAGTTGTCCAACTACTTTTAGTAGCCTATCAGATAAAGCCTTGCATTTCGTGTTTGGAAGATGTGTCGTTAACATCCATATGTTCCGAATGATGGATTTCACTTTAAACAGTATGAAAGCTGTAATTTGATTGGCGAAACAAACGTCGACAGAACATATCCTCTTATGAGTGCCTGTCAGATGTACTTATTGATAAATAGATCTCGAATTTAATCAGATTGCTCTAAGCCCAATGTCACGCATTAAGAACTTAAGCGTGAATGTATTGCTCCGTGAAAATACGGCAATGAATAAAATCAGTTTATCGATACTAAAAGGAGCATTTTAACATGGAAAATCATTCTCAAGCAACAAATGGAATACATATCTACCCCGTGAAAATGCATTTTACCAATAAATGTTCAAGGCAGTGTTGGTGGCTCATCGGTAATAGAAATAACTGAATTATCCTCATACAAAACAATTTGCAGACAATGACATCTATTGATGCACCCGCAGGGTTTTTGAAAATCCGTCCAGCAACCAAAACCAATAAGGTGCAGAGCAGAACTTATTCCTTAAAGCATCTTTGACCCATCCCCTCCTGTACATGTGCATGCTCGCGTTTCCCGTGACAGAAAATGGTTTATTGCGTGCTAAACAGCACATATTAGCAGTTCTTTGATACGTGACACAACCTTCGTGTATGATTATGACAATCCTCTATTACATATTAACGCAAATCAATGTTAAAGCTTCGTCTGGAATTTCAATAAAAACAAGTTATGTATTCTCTCTCGTCAATAAAAGTTGATGCTAACATACATATTCAAAAAGAAAAAATATATGATAAAATTAAAGAATGCATGCTTACCTTCCCCACCATAAACACTATTCATTCATACATATTCAAAAACAAAAAAATATATGATAACATTAAAGAATGCATGCTTACCTTCCCCACCATAAACAATATTCATTCTGTCAAAATGGTAGATGCATGTCCGAAATTCACGCATAAAATAAAGAAGTGTTTCAAAGAAACAGTTCTTGGTGATTATCGGCAGTACAGACATAATGAAATACATAACTAGTGTACTTCATAATGGGTCTCAGTATAGACATAATGAAATACATAACTAGTGTACTTCATGGGTCTCAGTA
Source organism: Megalonaias nervosa (assembly GCA_016617855.1). NCBI lineage: Eukaryota > Metazoa > Mollusca > Bivalvia > Unionida > Unionidae > Megalonaias > Megalonaias nervosa. The sequence continues at coordinate 85,836 of JAECUM010005811.1, read as the reverse complement.
TAGACATAATGAAATACATAACTAGTGTACTTCATAGGTCTCAGTATAGACATAATGAAATACATAACTAGTGTACTTCATGGGTCTATAAACAACTTTCGTTACGTGCAAGTATTTGTTTGTTATTCGCTCTAACGATAATTTTAACACATTCTTGGCTATATCGTGCCGGGAGAGGGAGAGCTAAGGCAGTTGACGCGGGCTGGCCGTGATGGGTGTCGAACCAACAACCTATGTATTACGAGTCCGACTCTCCACCAGTTGAACTTCTGAGGTTCCCTACTATGTACATGAATAAAAATAACTTTCTCATTTAGCATAAAAACTGGAAAGTTACATTTTATATAGATATTCTTGAGGACGCAGTGCACGAATTAAGTCATAAATGTTCCTGCAAATGAATAGATAAAGATTAAATAAATATGGCATGAAATGGATAAGAGATAGCAAGCAAAGACGTAAAGAAGACAGTGCCTGCTGTTTTTATCAGTTAAAAGCTCTCAGAACGTAGAGTTTTGTATACTTCTATTGACACAAATTACTGAATCTGTCAATAAATCTAAACTTTTAGGAGTTATATCTAATTGTACACTGCTGCGGAAAGACCAAAATAATATTCTTTTAAACAAACTAAATAAAATAATTAAAGAAAATAGGACCTAGCGTTGTAAATAGGCTGGGAAATATGACCAAAGTTGTAAACAAGCTAAAGAAATAGTATTTGTGATCAAATGCCCGTAAATGTTGATAATGCGTTTTATTTTCTTTCTTCTAAATTGTGTTTACTGCTGTTCAGTTTAGGATGACTCCATAAATTCACATCTTTCCAACAGCTGTTGAAACAACTGAACAAAGCTTTAAGAGTTTAACTCAAAATTAGAAACATTTTGACATCAACCTGAAATAGTTTTAATAAACTTAAGTGGATCCCGTTAAGATAATACTAGTAATATTTCTATACAACTTTTGTGAAATTATAAAATCTTTAATGATCTGGCTTTTGATTACTTTAAATCTCTTTGTTTGCTCTGATAGCTGTAGAAGTAAAATAACAAGCATAAACAATGAAAGTAATCATCAAGTATATCATTGGCGAACTCCTGCACAGTTAAATGTAACCATGTAGACATGTGGACTGATCGTGAAGAAATGGACATAAATTTAAACCTCCTAAAGAGAATATCGACAAAAATATTTCAACGATTTGTTTTAATTCATATTAAAACTGTGGCAGTCAGCTTTGATATAATTAATCTTGTATCCATATATTTTACTTTACTTTGTATGCTCATGCCTTTTGTCGAGTGTTCTTGTTGAATGTTAAATTGCATGTGTTCTTATGGGTATCAATTGTTTTTTTGTTGAATGTTAACATGTGCGTGTTTTTATTGGTGTAAGTTGTTTTCTTGCTTAGTGCTAACACGCACGTGTTCTAAAGGTTGTAATGTGTTTTCCTGCTTAATTTTCACATGTAACAGTTGTTTCCTTGTTTAATAGTAATATGTGCTTTTTCTTAAAGGTATCAGTTCTTTTCTTGTTTAATGTTCACACACACGTGTTCTTGTGGGTATCGGTTGTGTTACTGTTTAATGCTAAGACGTGCATATTCTGATTGGTGGCAGTTGTTTTATTGTTTAATGTTAACATGTACGTGTTCTCGTGGGTGTCAGTTGTTTTATTGCTCACTGTTAACTGGTACATCGTTTAATGTTAACACGTACGTGTTCTTGTGGGTATCAATTGTTTTCTTGCTTAATGTTAACACGTACGTGTTCTTGAGGTATCAGTTGTTTTATCGCTTAATGTTAACACGTACGTGTTCTTTTAAGTATCAGTTGTTTCCTTGTTAAATGTTAACACGTGCGTGTTCATGTGGGTATCATTTGTTTCCTTGTTAATGTTAACACGTACGTGTTTTTGTGGGTATCAGTTGTTTTATTATTAATGTTAACATGTATGTGTTCTTATATGTATTAGTTGTTTTCTTGACGTATCTTCATACTAATACTATTTGTTGCAAACCGTTTCATAATCAAATCAGACTTATTTTGACACTTAAATACTTGCATAAATGTTTATTTTTCTTAACTGAATGACAATGAAAACTAATTTTTTAATTTGTCGTGTCCACAAGATAAAGTGAAAAAAAAAAAAACAGAAAAAAAGTTACAAATGATGTGTAGCAGGATAACATTTAGACTCCAGTGAATGTGATCAAAATTTCTTTTTACAAGAATGACAAGGCGGAAAAATATTCCATTAGGCAGAAGTATTACAACGGTAGCCCTAAAACTAAAATCATACTAATGTTAATACTACTACTGCTAATACTAATACTAAAAAGTGTCCTAATTCTGTTTTTGTGAAGTTGTTTCGATGCTTTTTTTGTTGTAATAGTGGCCATAATGGATGATAGGTAGGCACCCTTTGTACCTAGTTTCAAGGTCTTTTATTAAGATGCTCTCTGTCATTTAGTACAAAGTGGAAGAGAGGTTATTTTTTTTAATTTTTTTTTTTGTTAATAGAAAAGTCGTTGTTTATAAAAGTTTAGTGGTGACCGCCAAATGTCCGACCCGTAACATTTTGAAATACCGGACAGGGTTTCAAACAATAGCGATCGGTCTAGAAGTTAGTAAGATAAAATAAAGTATATATTGGTTTGGCAGGCCAGGACTGGTTGATAATGAAAGTTAGATTTTAGTAAAAACGAATCTTTGGGGAGCTTATCCTAGTGGTAACTGAAAAATAGAGATTTTTTATTGATGGAATTTCAATCCTTTAACAGATCTGAGTTTTGAACACTCATTACTGAAATTAACACCGTTCTCTTTGGTGCGGAATTGAAAACATATGTTTTAAACACATGAAGATCCAGAAAATGCCGCCGCTCATATGGTTTGTTCCATAAAGAAGCTGTCATCCGGAATGCATCTATACTGATAAATATAGGTTTGATCATGAGCTCTTAGAAATTTAAAGTTATTGAATTTTAAAATCATGGTGTTTGCTTAAGTTTACCATGTGAACTGAAATAGTACCGCGAATCCTTTAAGAGCTGTGTGGTTAATTTGATACAGTTGTAGCGATTGGTCAGTTGTGAATGTTAAACCGAGAGAAATGCAACAACTGTACAATGTTGACGCACGAATCCTTGCACGACGGACGAAGTGTAATACTCATAATCTTCCTTGACCTTATTAAAAATAACAGGAGTCCCTCGAAGACACAGACACTGTAATAGATAATACTATTTCTATTCTTTTAATCGCGAAGTGTTGAAACCACCATTGATATTCTTAGGAGACAACAAGATTTTCAACTTAGCTGCTATGATGGACATACCGGATGTCAGCTTGCCACCATTTCATATATGACCAACAAGGCATCATAAGAATTCTGGTACAAACCCCATGTTGATATGACTTTATATTTTGCGAGGAGCAACGATAAGATTTTCAAGATGGATACCATGGTGGCCACATTCGATATCAGATTGGAACCATTTCTATATAGTACCAAACAGATATCATAAGAGTATTTTGCTGAAAGCACAATGCCGACATGACAGCCATCTTGGAGACGTAGTGGTTAGATTTTCAAGATGGTCATCGTGGCAGTCATATTAAAAGTCCGATAGGCACCATTTTCTTTTCCGACCAACAGGACATCATAAGAGGCATTTCAATAAAATCCCCATGCTGATATGACCATTCATTCAAGTGAAATAGTGACAACAAAATTTTCAAGATGCCCACCGTACTAGGCATATTGAATTTCTGAATGGCACCATTAGGACCAACCTGACATCGTAACAAGTTGTTTAGTAAAAAAATACCAGTGTTGATACGACCGACCATCCATTCAGGAGTAGTGATAACACTATTTTCAAGACGTCCGCTGTTGTGGCCATACTGAACATCAGATCGACACCAGTTTTATGTTGAAAGAACTATAGATTATAAGAACTCTTCTAGTGAAACCTCATTTTAATATCATTTTCATTCAGGGGTATTGGCAATAGCAAGTTTTTCAAGGTGGTCACTCTGGCAACCATATCTGACATTAGATCGGCACCATTTTCATTTCGGGCCAACGAGACATCATAAGAAGTCTTTCTGGTGAAAATCCCATGACAATACTACTATTGCAATCGGGAGGATTAGCAAAATCAAGCTCTTTAAGATGGCCACTGCTGCGGCCATACTAGACATATGATCCGCATCATTTTTATTTCGGACCAACTAGACATCATAAGAAGTCTTCTTTGTGAAATTACTGGATATCAGATAGCATTTTCATTTCGAACTAACTATATACATCGTAAGAAATCTTTTAGTGAAACCCCCATCTTCATACGAACATCCACTCAGGAGTAGCGATAGCAAGATTTTCAATATGGCCAATGTGGCGGCCATATTAGATGTCCGAACGGTACCATTTTCATTTAAGACGAACTAGACAATGGGATGAATGAGTGTGTAAAATTTCATGGTAATCTTCTAAGCGGCCAGGGAAGAAATGCGATAACAAACTTGTGTTAACGGACGAATAACAGACCATCCCATAAGCTCTTCTGGTCCATGACCTATTGAGCTAATAATAATAATAATAATAAATGCGGACGGAAGCCAAAGTTTAACGTTTGATCAAGACCCAACCACCACCACAAAACTTAAAACTCACCACTACGTATGCTTGGAAAACAATTTTGAAGTGTTATGTATATTTAATTTGCATTGTTTATTAGTTTTTTTTTATTATATGCTACGGGTTGAGTAAAATTGTATTTTATAGCTGACCTTGTCCAAAATCAAGTTCGTGTTCTACCTGACCTGAATAACTGATTTTGGTTTTGTAATGTTTATCTCAATCTGAGCCAAGAACATCGAAATTTCCCCATGAAATGCCGGGTCTACCTGTTTACCACATTTTATATTATAATTTTTGTAACAGATTTTATCTTGTAAACATCTGAATTCTTCTAGAATGTAATTTTTCATTAGGTAATAGTTTTTTTTAGAAGTGTTTTTTGTGACCTAGGTCAGACGGAGGAGTATAAAAATCTTGCTTGGTGGCGCTCACCAGTTATTATGTACTTTTGAGAGAGTGATGTATGTAAGCTGAAGTTGTTTGCACTTAAAAACATGCACAGTGGTGAGAATGTTGGCATACCTCTATGCTACTTTCATGTAATGTGGCTGACATTTCTTTGGATATTGTACTTTTGGAAATTGTAAATGATCTTAGCACACTGCTAACTAAAATGACTGCTCCCTTGTGCTCCAAAACTCAACCTGAATTTGTCTAAAGTACACTATCCTTGGCAGCTATTAAAATAGGGAAAATGAATTTTGCCAGACTAGACAATACCAGCTTCTGAAAGTGCAATGAATGAATTACCAAATATATAAAATGTAAAAAAAGTTATCGGCTCTTTTTTTTTACAATTTACCTCTGAAGTTCGGGAAGTGAAAATGAGCAAGTGGAGCTAGCACTTTTTTGAAAGGTGCACATCTGGAGTAAGGCCAAACTGTATACTCTATAACCCATATTACACCCATCAATCATACACCAAAATAAAGGGAATTAAAGGTTCTTTGAACAATACCTAAGATATACAAAGTCTTTTTTAAATAGCCAGTATAACTAGTGAGGAAACCCGGGGAAATTCTTTTTCTTTAAAATTCTAACCCAATGCTAAATACGAAACTGTAGAGCATCACCCTTACTGGAAAAATTATTTATTCCTGCGATAACATGTAGGCAGAAATGATTTAAACTGTTGTATTCAGATTTTGATTTCGCTGAAATTATTTATTATTCTCTGGAAAAACAAATTGCTCAATTATATTCTTGGATTCTTAAAGCGAGATTCAAATAAAGATATACTCTAGGATTATATTATTGTGATTCAACAAAAGCCTGTTGGCACATCGCCACAACACAGGCCATCACAGGAGTATCAACACCTTCAGCGTTGTGGATGTTTGGTATACTACAAACGTTTATTCAGAACTGTGTTCATTATGTTGGTAATACTATGATTAGTTGGGATTTAATTCGCAATACCATAAGTTATTTTTACATTTTCATTTGTACGCAAGGGAAATAAATTTGTTAAATTTTACAAAACTTGTTGGTTTTCGCTCCTTTCTGTTACTTATTTCAAGACCATATAGTCGTGATACAAGGTTTCTGTAGTTTTGCATCTTTATCCATTAAAGATTATTCTATTTTAGTAGCAGTAACCATGTTTGACGGCATCATATCTAACCGTTTCAAAGGTCTTCATGCCAGGGAGCTTTCTGTCAAATTATGTTCAGTAGTCTGGGAGAAGTCGTTTTAAACGTTTTTCCATATTTAGCAACGGCAGTCATATTTGACCGACATTGTTTAAAAAAAGTATAAAATTCTGTTCGTGGGTTTTGGAGAAGATGACGTTGTAAACGTTTGTTTATTTTTAGCAACGGCGGGTACATAGAGTAGCGCATCGGCACAGTTTGTATGAAGATGAAAGGCCATTATGCTAGGGTGCTGACTGTCAAATTCTATTCGGCAGATATTGCGAAGTCGTATAAAGGTTTTTCGATTTCTGGATCATTTGTATAAATTTGAAATGCTTTCATGTCAGTAGGTTGCGTGCCGGGTTTTGCAGAAACTTGTTTGGCGGTTTTCGAGAAGTTGATCTTTTAGCAACTGTTGGCAGACAACGCACAGGTTTTTCTATAGTTTCGGTAACAACGACCATATTTGATGGCTGATCTGCATCATTTGCATACATTTGAAATGGCTTCATGCCAGGTTACATTCTGATAACTTGGACAAATACTGTTCAGCGATTTTGGAGAAGAAAGTGAAAAGGATTTTTTTTTGTAACGGTGATGACGGATCTACATCATTTGTATACAGCTGAAATGCCATTACGCCAGGATGTTCTGTGCGTGGTCTGGTAAAATACGTCTAGCGAATCTTGAAAAGAAAAAAATAATAAAATAGCAATCGTTGACCAACGCCCAGCGGACGTATGAAGGGGGACGAGGCGTAAAGAACCACACTATAAGCTAGCTTGGCTCCAAGTGAGCTAGCAATAATAATAACCACACAAACCTTATCCAAGTTCTAAACAAAAGCTCAGGTGAAATTCAAAATAAAACCATTAAAGGTTCAGAATAAAAACATAGAAGCATGCCAGTAAGTTCATATGAACATGGCACGAGTTGATTATGTATTAACTTCACATCTCGTCAATTTAAGGTGTCATCATAGGCGTACTTATACGTTTCAAATACTAAAATGTAGGTAACGTGTTAGTAAAAATCATATAAAAACCTCAAGCACAATGCTAGTAAATATTATATACAAAACCTAAAGAACAAATATTAGTAAAGAAAAATGTTCCAAAGCAAACAGAAGAGAACAAAAGTAAAGACGTAAAACGAAACAAAAATCAAAATTTGAAAAGATATTAATTTTATTCAAATCAGGAATAATATTCTATGTTTACTTAAAATGTAAATAAAAAAATATTATTTGTAGTAAAAATAAACTGAAAAAAGCATGCAAACCAACTAATAAAAACTCTGCAAAGTAAATAAACAAAACATGATAAGTGTAAAGTTGTTAATCAGTGGAGAGACCGTATATAAAAAAATATATTCTCAACAGAAATATAACAAAATAAATCCATACTCTTTCTTTGAACTTGATGACATACAATGCATCATAACTATTTATTACGAAAATGAATGCATGCATACAAATAATGACATTTGTATAAATATGCGTCTCGAGGACATAAGTGTTTTGCCTAAAATAGCAACTTATAATTTGTGCAGGCATTCCATGAAAGTACATTTATACACGCAATTTAGATTATATTATATACACAGATGTTTGTAATAAAAATAAACAATAACTTTGTATGAACATCTAATACTATAACAACCTACAATCATGCTGACAAATCTGAGAAATGCGAAATCCCTTTACATACATGCTTTTTAGTGGTATGTTTATGATTTCCGATATTTTAAGCTTGCACTAGGTAGAGTTTCTTTCACTATAATTTAGTATTAGAGTTTTTTCTCACATAAATAGCCCGAATCATAAAAAAGAGTGGAAGAATAGGTCCGAATAAGTTCAATTAAGAGTCCCTTGGATGTGTCGAGCGATTATGTTAAGTTTCAGGTACGAAGGTCTTTGATTATATATGCTTACATGTGTATGTATGAGTTGACAGCTGCATATCATTGCTCTTTGGAACCGCCATGGTAAAATCTCGCTAAATTACAGATTTATCTGTGCCTAATTAATTGCCATTATCTCAATAATGCCAGTACATTAACAAGTGCCTGGTTGCCTTCAATGCAGAAGACAAATTCTTCTAGCTGTTTCAAAATAAGTGACGTATATAATAACTGCAGATTTTACAATTTTTTCAACAAGATAATGATTTGTCACGAAAACATATCCAACCAAGGTTTCCTGAAGTTGTATAATACCAGTGTTTTCAGTTAATGCTCAACAACGCACAAATTGGAAAAGGAAACGTATAGTTACGTTGTCGTAAGAACAACCTATGTATAGTTTAATCATTACATACAGGGCGCGTGCTCAACTTATCCGAATCAAACAAAAAAGTATGGTTAAAATGGTTCTGAGAAAAGTCCGAGTTGTGCAAGTGCACATGCTGATATGCTACCTCTTCGATGAAATTACAAAAGAAACAAATATGAAAAGTGGTTGCTAGGGTAGAATTTCTAAAGCATTCAAATTGTTTTAAATCGTGACATGAAAAGAACAACAAATGATGAGATAAAAAAAACATGATTAAGTTAAGTACATAATGTGTTCTGAAAAACATGTAACGTTGGCCATATCGTCATAAACATGTTGCAACCAACGTTTTAATGGCGCCTGAAGCAGACGATTCGCCGTCATGAATCTGTTGAAGATTAGATCGAAAGGATATATGCACAAGCAGAATAAAAAAGAGAATCAGTGAGAACAAGGACTACATGATTTAGAAATTAGAAGTTAATAATTATTTTGTATTGATTGGTGGTGCTGACCCGACCCTTTAGCAAGGACAAGGAGTTAAGGCATCAGCAAGACATTTTCTCGGTATAATTAATATTCCGTCTTAATACCTTAGAAACTTTGAATAACTGTGTTTCTCATGAAATTCTAGCTGGGACTATAATAATAAAATTCCCTCCTTACATTTAACAGAGCCGAGTAAAACCACGCCTTAAGACCAAGCAAGCCATGAAAGGAAAAAGTTTGGTTCTATTAGCAGGTTATACTTCAGGAATATATATTTCAAATCTTTCCATAATCAACGATGATAATTATAGGAAAAAGGAGATAAAATTAAACGCCATGAAGCTGATGGTAATACTTTAAGTCACGCAGACACGCACGTGCGGCGTGCTATTGTGATGTCTGCGCTGACATTTTAAAATGTCAAAGATAGCTCCAAAGCAACATCTGCATATAAAAAAGAGAAAAATAACCCATTTCCTGTTTTATGTGACAAGGCTGATATCGAAAGGCTTCATGGGGATGGGTCGAACTGTGGCACATAGCACGTGATCGTGTGAGTTGGTGTGTGTAACAAAAGTCAGCGTTATTGCGATACACTCAAAAATGTATTTATATTTTCAATGAATAACGAAAGCGTAGTGTCAAGTTTCTGTATCTGACAACTACACGTTCTCATCTTATTTCATTGTTGTGAAATTTGTACTCACTGTAGATGATCTCCTGCATATGATATACTGGAACCTAAACTTTTGCTAACGTTTTACGTGGAAACGCTTGTTTTACGCAACAGCTTCGTTTGTGAGCTGACGTGCCCTCCCCCCTTAAAAGAAACTGCTAACTTTTCACCAAATTTTCTTCTTATCCTGACATGTTATGAGACAACATTACATTTATGATAACTGTCTACCTAAGCCGAATATCCTCTAAATCTAGCATTAGTTTCTTCATTTTTTAAACTAAACATAAACGACTACTTAACTTCTGACAAGCTTCTAAAACAAAAAAAGTACTTTAAAAAAATATATAAAGCCTTGCAAAGACAAATTTCGGTAAAATCTTGGAATAAAACTCATACAGATTTATATACAGCATATAAACATGTATACACTTATATGTGTGTCAATGTACATTGAAATGTCATGCATACCAAAAAAAAGTTCAAATTTCACAGATTATGACTTTAGAAACAATACGCAATATATAAATTATTCTGAAGAAAAGGCGCACAAAAGGGCATACTCTTTGTTTACAAAGGCACGTGCGTGTCTGCGATCAGCAATAAACAATAGTGAAGAATATATATATATATATATATATATATATATATATATATATATATATATATATATATATATAACACGCACATACATACATGAACCTTTCGGTTTAGACTTAACATGCACAACACAAAACCACGTCAAAATAATTGTTCGGTGTCTGATAAACCATTCTTTGGGAATATTGTACCAACGTTGGATTCCCAAGAGCATATGCAGGGGTTTATTTAGGGACAATGAAAAGAGTTAGTAAAAAAAACAAAAATAAAATGAAGCCAAGTTTATGTTATGTATTTGTGGTAGGTTTGAATTTTTTCATCTTAAATGTATTAAAATGTATGATTTAACATTATTTAATTCAGTACATTTACATCTTTTCCAAAAATGATGAACTGTAAATCCATAAGAAGGTAAATTTTCATAACCAGCAAAGAATTCGAAAACCAACGAATCCAAGCGCCAAAGAAAATGTGCAACAAACTAATGAAAAACGGTGGGGATGTACAAATCCATACAATTTCACCCACAAAATTACTTCTAAAATTTAAGACCCGAAAATCTTCTATTTTTAAATTTATATGTAGTCTGGGAAAACGCCCATTGTGATGCGTTTGTTTATGGAGACGTACTTGCCATGTGGTCTAATTTCACAGATTATAAACTTACGACATATTCTGGAACTTCCTGGGCCTTAGCAGTCACATGCTAGAGGACACACGGTACTAATTGTATGGGAAAATGGGAACCAGCCTGGAAATGGGTGAACATAAAATATAGCATATATGAGTTTGACATATCCTCTCCTCTACACAGAAACTGACATCCAGGTTTCATATAAACTGATAAATATAGGTTTGACCATGAGCACTCAGAAATTTTAAGTTACTGAATTTGTAATATCATGGTGTTTGCATGGTTTACTACGGGAACTGAATTAGTACCACGAGTCCTATAGAGCAAAAGATATATTGGCCTCTCGATGGAAAAAAGTAGAAAATGTTCCGAATGATGAGCAATACATAATACGCGAACAGACTCCAATACAGGTCAAACTTTCGAAACCAGCCATTTCCGAGCGTTACAAAAAAACAAACAAAAAAAAAAACAATCGTTACACAAGCAAAATATCGTCTCTCATACTTCCGTTTGATAGCTTCACCACAATGATCGTGAAAACCTATGTCTATAAAACAAAATATACGTGTTAGGAAAATATTCAAAGGCAGTGCTTCATAATAAGAACAAAACAATAAACACATAATACAAATATTTTTGAGCATTCCAACGAAACATATACCTGGCTACATAACTTATAGTTTAAAAGACTGCATATAGAAAGAACTGTTCAGATATTATGGCTTCATACAGCAATATAAAAACGTACAGTCACTGCCGTATGTAAGAACAAACTAACATGATCCTCGTAGATTTGTATGGTAACTAAAACGTTTTAAAAGCTTATGTGGTGTTGCCAGGCAGAAGACAGAAAATTTGGTCTTTCTCATTCTATACCGTTTTTTGGGGGGGAGGGGAGTTGTAGAATAAACCCAGTAACTTGTGAGATATACATGTAGGTCAGCCCTACACCCATTTTCGAAACCTACATGGTTGAAGGATGGTATACTATTGATTTCACGCGTTTTACTCAAGGCGATTCAATATTTTGCCCACGTTCGAAAGCAATTATTTTTAATCGCATATTAGAAACAATTTTTGCAGGCATACTATCAAAATCAACATAAAATTATATATATTAAAAAGCCGAAAACATTCGCGCCATCACAGTGGCGCAAGTGTCATGATAGTCAGGTGCAACGCAACCCACATGATAGCGAACCAATGACAATTTTATATTCAAAACATATGAATATTTTCCTTTTTGCAGCTTTCATATACTTTAAAATTTGAATTATCCGTATGCAATACAGTTTATTCACTACACAGGAGAAGCATGCAGGGAATCTACAACTTACGCTAAGTCTACTGACGGTAGAAATGTTCAAGTATGAATCACAGCCCCACGTGTGCAATTTAAGGCCAAAAACCGACTATCATCAACCTGCCATAGAATATGCGAGCAAGCTGTTTGAATCGGTGAAGTTGCACATATATGACCAACGAGACTTCTGGGCTGTAATACACTCGCAAGACTTGGGTAGCAGAAACTCAAACCTGGATATCAAATATGATCTATACTTTAAAAAAATCATGACTTTATGTTAAAATACTGGAAAAGATACGGAGTTCGCTTGAATAACAATACCACCATGTCCTCTTGCAAAGCGTGTAGAATGTGCTGAAACTGACATGGCGCGAACAAGAATAAAGTTGTGCATGTTTATGGACAAACAGTAAAAGACGAAAATGAAAATAAAGACACTATGGTTAATAAAAATAGCACGCGACTTTAATGTTGGTCTTGCATGGATGGGCATTGTTCACTATATATATGTTTATACTAATGCTACGACACGCATCTTGGTTTGATTGAAAATCCACGGATGTAAATGCCGCAAGGTGTCCGACTGAATCATATATGAAGGGATGTATCTGTCATTGTTAGGATTATTACTGACAATTACAACCTTACCTACATAGTCTAGCCCTAAGCGGAAACATAGTTCGGGATCTTAACTTTTCCGTGTCACCATTAATTATACCAAGTCGAAATGCTAAATAAGTGATTTGTTGCTGATGTTCACAATACTGGATATATCCTGCCGAGGAAATGGAAGCTAAGTGCTTCTCCCCATGGACACACCGAAGCTGCAGACACAAGTGGCCTGCGCTGTATAGAAACCGTGACTCTTGAATTACAATGCTGTCTGAGACATTGCATCCCACCCCCTTTCTCGGAAATGTAAATTTAGGGCAATAGCCACTAACCAAAATGGAAAACAATGTCACATGACATTAAAACAGAAGCAGTAATATTTTAGCGGGCATATATCTCGACGTTCTAGCGATATGTTTGCGGTTGTGAGAAGTACGTTTTCATTGTACTGACGGTAAACGTTTTTCTACGAAATTTATTTTCCAGAGGTAATCAAGCATACAATGAAAAAAAAAATCTTATTAACAAAACATTCCCGCTCTAAAGTGGGGGTCTGTTTATCCCTCATTCGTCGTGGTTTAAGTTTCTAACGCTTGGACTGCCTTGAAATTTGAGAGAAACACAAATTAAGCATTTGCCTTCCGCACCGCTCTGAACAATGACTAACTGTTAACGTTCCCACGACCTTCCATGGGGTTCATTTGGGGCCTTCTTGTGGTACGTTTTATTTTACGATGGCAAAAAGCAACATCTGCTTTATCTTAAAAAAAACAAAACAATTTTATAAATGTTATAATGAAAAATGCTTAATGATATATAAATATAATCATACAACTTTATTATGGCGTATAAAGTACTTGTGAAAGCACTGGGAGTGTACCCTGCGGGGCACAATACCTTCGTGTCGCGAATTAAAATCTAATTTACATGGCCTCTCTGCGTCAAACCAGACGCCTAGCAGGGTGCACCTGCCTCTCAACAGGCAGTAAAGGAATGTAATGCCTGTCTAGCGGTACATAAGCCCTATGATCTTGCTAATATAAAAGAAGGAAGTTGTCCGGAATTAATATAATCCTATTCAATATGTATTGGAGATTAGGCATCTATTATAGGTAGACAATAATTATGTTCAACGTGGAGAAACTCGACAAAATAAAAACAATGACCTGGCGAATGCTTCAACATTCTACATAATGAAAAATTATGTAATGACCAAACCTTAGTTTACCTGCAAAGACGTGTAAATAGAAAATGTCGTAATATATTAAAATACAAAGCAAACATATTTTATCAAATGTTTAAACATTTTAAAATAAAAAAAGATGTAAATATTGTACACACTAGACCAACAAGTAGGTCTCCGCTTTTTTTCCAACTTGTTGGTCTATGTACACACACTTTCTTGTAAACGTTATAAGTTTTAAGGCAATATATTGGCATGGTTATTTTGATTAATTCAATGTCAAGTAAATATTTCTAATATTCACTTCTAAAAAGTTTTAAAACTACATAAAATAAACAGAAAAAAGGGAAAATACAATTTTCTAGGAAGACAATATTCTTGAATACTTTCGTCACCCAACATCATTAACTACTTTTAACTAAACTTTTGTATATACATTACAGACATACATGTATTTTTGCCTTTGTTACCAAGAGAGTGAAGCTATTATCAGAGCATCCAAAGCCACCAGGTTGTATTCCAATTGTGTGCGATTATTCGGACTTCATGAAGTCTCCATGAATTCGAAACTTTCGCATTTTGGAAGAAGGTTTAGTAAAGAATCTGGTCCTGTGTATGACTTCCCTAATATCTGCACTTTATTTTCTGACATGGATTTCAGCTCGAGCAAAGTTGGTCTGTTGTACAAGTTAACACGAAGACATTCTCTGACAACTTTCTGAAGATCATCTGAATATTCGGACCTAATCTGCCCGTGAAGAACCAAAGGTGGGAAAGAGTAGCAGAATTTACTCTGAGCCACTGTGGACGGTAAGGGAGCAATGATTTCGTATAATATACACCCCAGACCCCAGACCAGCGTCTCGGGACCATGGGACAGACCTTGCGTCTGCTCCGGTGAATGGAAAAGGCAAACATTTCTAGAAATCATTTCCGTTGAGAAATGGCGACCCGACTTAAGTGGCAAATACAGTAGCATGTTCTCCAGTTTGATTTCACCGTCGCTGCTGACAACCACGTGTTGGGGCTGACATAGTTCCCAAGGGGTCAAGCCATTCTCCTGAAGATACAGTAGCACATCTGACAACTTAAAAAGCAATTGCCAAGCCAAGAACTCTGGTGACCTTATCTGAGATAAGTACAATCGGAAAGATAAATCCTGCAGATTAATTTTTGGAAAATCCAGAACGAAACACTCGATTTCAGATGAATAGTCCACCATTCCAACAAAGCAATTCATTAAGTTACGGTGTCGCAGTATTCGCCACTTTTCGCGCTCTTCTTCAAACACCATTGTATGATTGCCGATTGTATTGCATAATGCACATGGCTCGTTGAGGTGTTCCGATTTGATTAGCACTTCTTGATTGTCCAGCAGGCATCTCCCAGGGTGAATCTGGTGAGTTTTGTGATGAACGTGATTGGGGAAATTGAAATTATAATCTATGAACATGCCATCCAGGTTAAAATCATCAGGAATGCGAAAATGACACAAAAACTGCTTGATAATTGTAGGCAATGGTAAATCAGCAACTTGCTGGATGCGCTGGAGTGTAAGCCTTGATAAAATTGCTGAGCGGCAAATATCTTGCAGTGATTTTACAAGTTTAAATGAATTTGGAACATAATCCGTTGATATCGATAGTGTATATAAATCTGCTTTGTTTTCCTTTCCCGCCATAACTGTACATTCCCTTAGCCAGCTGTCACGCTCACCCTACTGCTAGGTTATCATCGCTCTACAGAGATTTATAGTCGCTGTGTATTGTAGTGTCACGCTTTATTGTTGCCAATCGCGGTTCATCTCCAGGGAATCCCTTATGACGTCTTGGTATTTTCCCTTACGTTCGGATTACATTTGATATTATCGTTACCAATAATCGTTGAGCGCGAATATTTTACATTCCCACAATTCCCGCAAAAAAGTAATGTACATAATTTGAACATGGCGGTGATGAAAAACAATGCATCGGAGGGGAACAGGACGACTTTGGGGTCGTAGAAGAAACGAAGGAAAGGGCAGACCAACCCCTAGAGACCAAGTCTCTTTTCACAGACGCAATTTTAGAATATTTGCCGCGCCATTGCTGTATTTATTTGCTGTTCTTAGGACCGTTGCATTTCAACTTTGGGTCGTGTTAGGGATTCTGATTTGTCGAGGTCACAGCCTCGCAGCTTATTCTCGAAGCAGAGCCCCAGCAAGGGGCAGCAGGGATGCTGAATCGGGCATGAGTAGCCCAGGAAAGTCAGACCACAGGCCCGGGCCCGGGGATCCTGTGCTTGCCACCCAGAAGCACCATCATCGGAAGGCATTTGAGTACATTTCAAAGGCCCTTAAAATAGACGAAGAAGATGCTGGTAAGTCAACGGTGTTGTATTTATTTATTTTCTTTGTATTCTGTTTTGTTTTAGATTACATTGCTTATATTATTCTACTTCTCTGAGAATAGTGCTTTTTAAAGTACTCGAGTGGGGTAGTCCGAGTTTCCTTGCCAACCCATTTTTGATATTTGGACGTTTATGTTGGGGTGTAGGGTTAGTCCTACAACGTAAGACACATCACCCGATATTTTTGTTCTGGGGGGTGATGGGTCTTATCGCCTAACTAACGGCGGTGTGTAGCATGTTTTGAATATCACACACAACTGGCAACTAATAATGACGCCTTTCTGCAAAGTAAAGTTATAATGTTTTTGTCAGACTTTACTTACTCTGATGTCTTTTCTCTAATAAATTCAAATTTTCACAGAAGAAATGGACCTGTTTTCAAGTTTCGTTGGCCTACATTTCATTTGGCTGCAAAGTGATGAAAGCTGGGAATGCTGAAATTGGGTTAAGTTGAAATATTATTCTTTAACGAAACAAATAAAAATATATTATGCCTATTGGAACTGTAAGCAATGTTTCGTTTCATTCAAGAAAGATATCCCCCACATGAACCTACTTGAACATACTTTGGCATACCTCGACTACAGTCGCATTGCAACAAATTCAAATGTATGTAAATGGAACATGAAAATGCATCCATTTGCTAGTGTCATATTTTGATTCCACCAGGATAACGACGGCACAGTAAGTATATCAATTACACATAAATTAGTGGAAGAGTGTCGATATAGGCTGACAAGTGTGTGAAATATTTTTGGAACTTTGACCACTCGTTCCGATGTCAACCAACATCGGAACACACTATACAAGGCTGTTATTTGGGTAGTAAGACATAGCACTAAAACAAAAAGATGTACTATGTCTTACATTGTAGGACTAGGTGTAGGGTCAGAGTCCACTGCCTATCAAAAAGTCGAAAATTCGCCGAATCCATTTAGTGTCGGCATAGGATAGCCACATTCTAGCCGACCTAGCAAACTTAAACGACTTTCCGTCAAGATATACTAGCATGAAATCGATAGGAATATGATTTATTTTCTCAAAAATCATAAGCGTCATGTTTTTAATCTGTTGACAGATGAGACGAAAGTACATCATTGCTGAAATTTGACATGGATCTCGCCATTTACATTCTGAGTGGGGGTACCTTAGTCTGATAAATCACCCCACCAAATCTTTGTTGGTACAGTCCTACCTGCTTATATCGACATCACTTATGTCAACAAGCTGCCTATTTCGACAAAAAAGCAAAGTCCCGGTCCCTTGGTCTACTATTACTACCAAAATTGTCATGCTTATGTCGACGTAGAGATAAAAAAATAAACGTACATGTCGACAGAAGCCCTTGGTCCCAGCTTGAACAAATCCATTGTTTTCTAATCATTTACGTCGACAAGCTGCCAGTTCCGACCCATACTTTGTTCAACAATTACTAGATCTTGCCACCAGGCTTTAATTTTCTCGCCTAATCATTTATGTCGGTAAGCGGCCAGTCCTGACCTATACTATAATTCAGCAATTAGTTGATCTTGCCGCCGGGCTTTAATGTCGCGGTCGGATAAAAAAAAACAACAGGCTTTTGTTTGGTCCTATAAAGTTGGCCTCTCGTGGCGACTTAAATGAAAGCAATGAAATCTGATTTGATTCTTGCATTTTCCAAAGTGATCGGTGATTAAAACAAGTTTATTGTGCTGTGAAAGTTTCCTTTTTAACTTTATTTATATTTACAATGGCTACCAATGGCAGTGTAAACGCAGATTAAATTTTCAGTCTCTGGAAACTAAATATCTGGCTGTTAAGGAAGTTGAGGGTGGGGCATCTTGCAAAAATGTCTGTGAAAAATTCTAAATGTGTTGAGCTGACATTGTTACAATATTGTATTGTAAGAATCATTTTCTTTTAATACCTCATTAGCATGTGTCAATATTACAATATTATGCCTTCATTAATCATATCAGCCGCATATCTCTTGTTTGCTTTTATGTGCTTTTCACAATGACTTCTGTAACTAAATACAAGTACTGTTTAAACCAACTTGTTGACAGGTTTTCATTTCCCTGTGAATAGCCCCATCCCCTTGGTAGCCTCAGTAAGATGGGAACGGACTGACCAAAATCTAGGCCAATTTAAGTACATGTACTCCAAGCGCGTAAATAACAACTATGCAGCCATGTGCTTATGCTGACACTGAATAATCGTAGTGAATGTTTTTCATATCAGGATGTGACTGATGCAATATTTTATTGTGGATTTTATTACACAAAGGTAATCAAAATGTAATTTGTCAATATACAAGTGTATTTGACACTGGTTTTGTCTTCATGTAATCAAAATTTGCATTGTTTATTTTCTCAAAGTGTAAATGCTACTCACTGACGACAGGTCACCCCTTACTGACGAATTTAACTTGTATCTTTTTTCAGAAACCCCCCCCCAACACTTATCTCGACATTCGCCTATGTCGACAATATTTCCTCGGGCCCGAGGATGTCGACATAAACGGGTAGGACTGTACTAATGGTTAATATGTGGGTATGATGTCACCTGTTCATTAAAATGTGCAATTTTGCTGCATGCCGAATTTTCTGGAACACACCTGCATACACTTTAGACACTTAGCAGTATTTGGTATCAGCCATATGTAGCACATAATTCAAAATGGCCACAGGACATAGGGTTGTGCTCTTCCATGTGGATTTACAAGTCACCAAAAATTGGATTTGTTCCGGAAATGTAATGTACATGTCACCAGCAATATCTTTAGCCAACTGTAGTGCCACAGCTCTGAGAAATACTGGTAAGTGTATAAAATTTACACTAATATGTGCAGACAGAATCGGCATCAGAATTTTGCAGGTTTGAATGAATGGCGATATCAGCCCCTAAACTGTATGTCAATATCATCATGGATGTGGGACTGATTTATCAGCTAAGGGTACCTATACTTTTATTTAGGATACTAGTATGAGTATAAAGTACTTATGTTTTTCCTTATTTTTGCAACAGGGGATGACTTTCTCTGAATTATGAATATATGAAAATGGAATATTTATGACATGGTGAAGTACACATGCCAAACACTAATGCTGCATTGTTTACAAAATGTAATCACATCAATGTATTATACTGCCCTGTAAAACAAACAAATCAGGAAGCATATAACCAAATGTGCATGCTGAACATCTTGTCTTAGATAATACACATGTTATGGTAGACAGTTTTGGTTGAATTTTCAAGTTTTTCATTATGTATGTATGTATGTGTATATATATAGAGAGAGAGAGAGAGAGAGAGAGAGAGAGAGAGAGAGAGAGAGAGAGAGAGAGCATGATTGTTACATCTAATCATTGTGAAGAATAATTTGAAATTTATTTTGTTCTGAGGATCTCTGCATGATTCAGATGTATGTAGTTATACTTTCATAGTAAACTGAATGCCAGTGATTCCTCACTTACTGAACAAGTGCGCATTATATTGGCATTTAATCATGACACTTTTGGTGGGAATATGCTTAACATTTTACTTCAAAATTTTTAACTTTTTTACTTAATTTGACTTAAAATCCATTTAAATATATATAAGTGTTATCTCTCTATTTTTGACTGTAAGTGAGAGAAGCACCTGCTTTTAAACTTTATTTACTGTATCAGGAAATGCATACATTTTCATAGAGACATAACAGTGTATTGTATGACATCAAAATTTTGCACTATGTACTAATTGTTTTGTGTAGTTCATCACCCGATAGGTTTGATACATGTTTATCATTACCGTAACCTGTATTTGCAATTATAAATTCATGGTCAGAACCTCTAAACTACACTTAGTCATAGTATGTTTTTGTAAATGGATGCACTTAAAAATGTAGATCTGTGAAAGAATAACTTAGTGGGATCTTATACTGTTATGTACATCTATCTTTTTTGTAACTCCTGATACATGATTTTATCTAATTTTTGTAATTTTATTCATGGCTGTAAATTGTAGTAATTATCTTCAGTTAGATTTTGCCTGCATGATAAGGCCCGTCTTAGGAACATTAAGAGTGTAAAATTACATAGGATCTATAAATAGATGCCTATGATTGTTTTGACAGTTACCAGTAATAATGTTAATAATAAGACTTGATGATGACTTTGCATTAATTTCTCATTGGTTGATGGAGATTGGAGGGTTCTGGAAGAATTCAGTAACTTTTCATTAGTTGGGCTAGGTCACATGAATAGGCAATTTCGAGAAAAATTGAATAGTAAGACCTGTCATGTTGGGTATGTTGTGAGATATATTCGTAACAGACAGTGTATATAAGGAGAGAACTGAGCAATCAGATTCATTTCTATTTTGTAGTCATTCTCATATTTTGTATTCCTGTTGTAAGTCTGCAGACGTGTTTGTACTTAGATATTATTCAAGAGGGAAAACAGTTGTTTGGACTGTTCATTGGAAGTAGAAAGCACTCATTATTCAGACTGTAATATTATTCTGGAACTATTGTGAATTATTCAAAGGAGTTCTGGACAACAGCATCTTGACGTCATGATTCTTGGTGGACCAGTACATTTCTGATTTTGAAATAAATGTGGAACTTTTCATTCATTTGGACTTTCATAGAACTTTTTTCAGATTATCTGACCTGTTAGGTGCTGTCCTGTCTGACCTATTGGGTCTTTCTGTCGACTTCGGGGTGAGGCGGGGACCAGGGGTATACTAATTAAAACACTATGTCATATTGTAATCTACTGTTTATATCCAAAATACACAGAGGGTTCCCACGCAACCGGGAAATCGGGGAAAAAGTCGGGAGAAATGATAATTTTTTTCCCGACCGTGAAAAGTCCTTGAATTTAGCAAATATTCATGTAAGTCGGGGGGAAACCTGGGAATTTTCCACCACCACTTGATGCCCGAAACAATTACGTAATTGAGTTGTAACTGGCCTGATCTTGAGTTAAATTTAACGAGTTCTGACCGGAATATTCGGAGGTTGCAGTATATATCATTCGAGTGCTTGCCATAAAAACACATTTGTTGAGTCAATCCAAACGCTTAGTGTATTAAATTTGTCTAGTAGACTTTTTTTTCCACATACAGCTTGATATCAGTATCTTTTCTTGCATGGAAGATATGAACACCAGTCTACCATCACAAACGGCCAACAAGGTGGCAGCAAAGCATAGCCGCTTACCAGATGGCCTAGCAAACTTAAACGTTGTTAAATCTAGTCAAACCCACATTAAATCAATATGAAAATGACTTATTTTCTCATAAATTGTGAGTATTATAATTGTTATGTCTTTAATCTGCTGAAAGATAAAATAAAACTATGATGTTGATGAAATTTGAGCTGGTACTCGCGATTTGCATTGGTAGTCGCATGAGTACACAAATCTCACAACCCACATGTTCATGACCTCATAGATACCATAGTCACGTGATATCAATAATATCCCATTTCAAATGTTGTAGAAAAAATTATTAAATGAAAGTCATGTGCTGGTTGTAATAAAAATACAAAATCGAAAGAACCCTAAATTATCTATATTTATTCCTAGAACAGCTGTCTGGTTTTGTTGCATCATGTGATTACCATGTTAATTTGTGCTCTCTGCTTGATGAATCTGACTGACCAGATTGCAGCAACAGCAACAGGTTTCTTGTTGTTGTTCTCAAAATAAATATGTTGAGAAATATATGTTCTTTCTGGTTTTTACAAAAGGTATCTGACTTTCATTTAATATAATTGAATTTTGTACAACAACATTAAAAAAGAGTTTGCTGTTGATATCAAGTGACTATTGAGATTTGTGAAGTCATGTGACTAGTAATGCAGATGGCAAGTACCAGATCAGGTTTCATATATGCTGTAGTTTTGTCTAGACTGTCAGCGGATTAAAGACATAACGATTATAATACTTGGCATTTCTGAGAAAATAAATCATTTTCTTATCCATTTCATGCAGGTATGAGCTGACATAACATCATTTAAATTTGCTAGGCCTGTTAATAAGCGACTACCATATGCCGCTACTGCATGGTGGCGGCAAATTCCAAATTTTCAATATGCAAATTCTCTGACTCCACATCCCAACCTAAACATCCATGGGGTGGGAATATGTGGAGGAAATCAGATTAGAAAATGGACTGCTATTCGTTTTAAGCCAAATTTTTTGTCCAAAATGTCAAATCTGAGATGAAATTTGGTGCGAAACTATTACACAGTGACATGTGGCTTGAAGCATTGGTTTCAGATCTTAAATGGAACGCCAGAGAAATGGGGAAATTGTCATCCTTTGTATCAAATTAAAAGACGATTCGAGCCCCGGTATCAGTACTGTTACGTATATGTAATTAAATTATTTGTGTGATAGATTTAAATTTCTTTTTATTTTATATTTGTTTCATTACATTTTATTGTAAAGATAATATTTTTACTGGATCTGACATTTTTCCCAGTAAATTTAGTTCAGTTCATTTAGCCTGATTAGAATGCAAAAATATTGCTACATTATATTTTTAGCTGATCTAGTTCTTGACCTTGGTTCCGATTTTGTAAACACTAAGTGAAAATGATTGGTTATTACCAAGGTCATGTTCAGCCACGTGTTGTAAACAGTTTTATTTTTAAATTCATTTCCAGTGTGGGAATCAGATTCTTAGATAGGGCTATTCTAGCATACGTGCTAATTGACTTGTAGTGAGTGATCACGTTGAGTCAGTTGTGAAATAATACCTTGAGGCTGAAAGGTATTCCTGTTGTTGCCATTTGAATTGAGTTTTTTATTTAAAATAATTTATTTACCCTGGAAAATATTCTTCTTCATCAAAATTCTTGGACAAAGACATTTACTAAAAATTATTCGGAATTCTAAAGTCGGAACTGTTGACACATCAACACAAACTGGTTATAGAGGACGTCATCACCTTCCATATTGGAACTTCATCGAGATTCGAATGTGGATTCAATTAGAATCTTTTAGTGATAGGACTTAATTTTTAAATTCTAGGATTAATTTTTGGATTATATTTACAAACCGTTAAGTCCTATTTCATATTTTTACCTTGTTTTCTAGGGAAATAAATTATGTTGTTAAATTTACAAAGCTTGTTGACTTCACTCTTTTCTTTTGTTACTTTTGTACGAACCTACACATAACAGTACAAGTTTGGGGACTGGTTTATCTAATTACAAGAAGACAAGTTGATTGTGCAGAAAATTCAGTCCTTTTTTTATACAGCAATTATAAATTTGAAGGTCTTCTGTCAAAATTTAAATCAACCCATTTGTAAATGTTTTTGAAATGATGGATTTGTGACCAAATCATCTTAAGGAGTTTAAGTTGTTTGAAAATTTTGTTTGGGATTTTATTGGCACAGTCAGTTCAGGGTTAAACTTTTTTCCTTACAAGATAAGATTCTAAAATTTTGCATTTATTGTTTTTTCATAGTGTGATAACAAAATGTTACTTTGTATAACATGCGTATACATTGCTATATAATTATTTAGAATTAAAGGTTTGAAAGGAAAGAAAACCAATTTATGTTCATTATGTCATTTCCAGGTAGCAACATAATGCAGGTCAGCAAAGTTAGAATTTGTATTCTGTACATTGTAATAACCTAAGGCTTACATGTCAGTTTCTAGGAATATAATCAAACTTGTTTCGTGTGATACATTTTGTGGTTTTGTATGTGATCATCTTTTCTGATTAAGATGTTTTGGAGAGTCTTGAAGTAGAAACATCTTTAGATTTAGAAAACGCATTTTTTATAATCTAAAACGTTCTATAATTCTATTCAGTAATGGTCATATGTGAACCTTGAAAAACGTAATTTCTTCCTGGACAAACCCTGGAAATGGTCTGGAAATTTATCTTCAGAAAAGCGTGGGAACCATGTACACACTAGTTCTGTCCACCTCTCCAAATTCTACACTAATGTTTATCTACATTGTTTCTCACTATATTTGTCCACTCAGAATATCTATCACTCCATTATGTCTATTAGGTATCCTTTCTGTTAACTCCCCATCTTATATATCTCTGTCTGATTCTTATTTCCAACTACATCTTATCTCTGCTGCCCCTTTTTTTTTCTCTGTCCATTTTCTGCTTTTCTTTCTGCTTTGTGCCCTTCTGCTTTCTTCTTTCTCTTCTGCACGCTATATCTTGTATCTATCTAGATATACATATCGTAATCCCTCACCCTTTCCCCAAATACAGAATATGATTGGCTAACCATTACTAGATGAATGACAGCTCTGTTCCCCCAGATCATACCATAACTAAATGGTGCTGAAACAGCAGGAATATGACACAGTTTTCCATATATGTCTTGATGCTGACCTGTTGACCCAGATTTGTCAAAGCCTTCCTGAAACCCAAAAACTTTACTTGCTATTTATATGTTCTCACACCCAGCTTACATTAGTTTCTATGATGCTGACTTAGTTACCCAGATTTATCATTGCTTCCCTCATATCTGTCTCTGAAATTCCCATATTCACACATCCAACATATTACTAGTTAGAAACCTGATATTGGTACTACTATATTTTACTTTTTCCCACACTAAAAATCCCTTTTGTCATATGTGCTAAGAATCCCTTTGGTCATAATTTTTTTGGATTTTTTTGGATTCACTTCATAATGCTGTTAAGTTCTTTCGCATTTTCATTTATAACTTTGATAATTAAATTATTTAAGTTCTATAAATCTTGTTGGTTTGCTTCTTTCTGTTACCTAGTGTATGACCTAGGAGTCGTCACAATACCCCCCACGCTTAACCTTCGGTATGCCATATATTTCAGTTGGGATGAGCTGTAAGGGGAACATTTTATGTGTATTTATCCCTCAACAATGATCAAGGTATGGACATTTGTCAGATTTATAGAGAAATTGTGACAGTTTTAGGTGGGCAGATATTCAATTTAGCTACTGTAACTCAGATAGCCAGATGCCCAGGACTACTGTAAGTTAAGATCAGGCCCCTCCCATATCCTAAGTGATTTGAGTGTTGGGCTTGCCTGAAATGTCCATGATGAAATGCAGTATTATTTTTTAAGTTCTTGAAAGACACTAGTAAATTATTAATACTTGGCAGTCATCAAATTCTTACACAAGCAAATAGACATGTTTTCAAGTTCTGCTGACCTGTGTTTCATTTGGCTGCAATGTGAAGGAAGCCAGGAATGCCAAAATCAGATTAAGTTGAAGCATGTTTCTTTAATGAAATGAATAAAAATATACTATTATTGAAGAAAGTGTTTAGCTAGCCTTGTTTCGTTCAAGATGCTTATCATCCTTTTAACCAATTTTGGCATTCACGGCTTCCATTGCATTCCGGTCAACTGAAATGTAGGGGAGAAACACAATCTGATCTCCACTGTTATACATGAAGATCCGACAGCGATCACTTAGGCGTCATGTTCTGGTAACCTATGTTATTACCATAATCATTAATTTTTATCAACCAGTTAGATGAAGTCTTATATCTTTGCGTTTGGAGACTGAGCAGTGTGGATGAAGAGCATGAATGTGTATCGAACGATACAAATGATTTGATTAACTTTCAGATTTTTGAAAGCTGCATTTCCAGTGGCCAATTCAAAGCTCACCAGAATATGACCCTTAAGCGGTCATCTTCAGATCTTCACGTAGAACGACAGAGATCTGATTTAATCTGACTGAAGTGAAACAATACACCTGTGCTGTGTATCGATATTATTCATGATACACAGGCTACAATACTTTACATTTTTGATTCGTATATGAACTTGCTGGACTTTCCATCTTTAGAAGTCTGTGAGCTGTAGTTGGTGCTTTTTGATGTGATTTTCTGGCAGTATTTCCAGTATGCAGAATAAAAACAGACATGTATATGTAGCATCAGTTTATTTGCCTTCTCATCCATGACAAGATAACAAAAATACTTTCATACAGACTACCTCTCAGTTTTTATTTAACATATTAAGCCATTTAAGGCTGCTCCTTGCATGACCACAAGGGCACTGTCAGCATCGGAGGAAGAACAATCACAAACCTTCGTTTCGCAGATGACATTGATGGTTTAGCAGGAGATGAATAAGATCTGACTGACTTGGTTGAATGCCTTGACACAACCTCCAGAGCATATGGTATGGAGATTAGCGCCGAAAAAACCAAACTGATGACAAACAACACCAATGGCATCAGTTCAGAAATAAAGGTCAGTGGACAGAAGCTGGAAAGAGTCAAAAGCATTAAGTACTTGGGATCAATTATCACAGACGAGGGCTCCAAACCAGAACTACTTTGCAGGATTGCCCAGACAACAGCAACAATAACAAGGTTGAGACCAATATGGATAAGATACCAACATTGCTTTCAGTTCCAAAATAAGGCTGATGCACTCAATTGTCATATCTTTCTGTATGCTTGTGAAACATGGACACTCACATCAGATCTACAAAGAAGGATTCAAACCTTTGAAATGAGATGCTACCGCAAGATCGTGGGCATCTCATACATTGACCATGTAACCAAAGAAGTCCACAACAGGATCCAACGAGCCATTGGGTCCTATGAAGACCTCTTGACCACTGTAAAAAGCGCAAACTGAAGTGGTACAGTCATGTCTCAGGATCATCTGGACTGGCTAAAACAATCTTGCAAGGCACAGAGCAAGGGTGCAGAAGAAGAGGTAGACAGAAAAAGAGGTGAGAAGACAACATTAAGGATTGGACAGGCAAGGGATTTTGAGATTCCCAAAGGGCAGTAGAGAACAGGGAAAGATGGAGAGAATTGGTTGCAAAGTATAATACACCACTCCCTCGATAACTTGCGTCCTGATAACTCGCGAACCCGCTTTTAACGCGGGGTCAGGCGTGGATCCCATTTTTTAAACCAGAAAATACCAAAAAAATTATTCCTAATTTGTAGAACTTGAAGAAAATTGCGATCAAGCTTGGTAACGGAAACTAATATATCGCTCGTTTTATTGACGAAAACGCGTAGATAGGACCTGGAAATTTTAATCGACATTATGAAATATCAACTTTAAAAAGAAGTCATAAAAATGGTTACGTTTTTCTTTCCAAATGACATTCTTAGTACACTGTAATAGACGATACTCAAAGAAATTTTGATCAATCAAAATGTCACTTACGCCTTGAGGAGGCAGTACTTTGATAAATAAATACCAATTAAATAATTTTTTGTATCAATTTAAATTTGTGTTCTAGTTCTGTCTTTTAGTTCCTTTCAAGTGTAATCATCATAAATGCAATGTGTCCTGTTGTAATTAAATGTAAAATGTGTCAATCTACCATAACACTTCTGTCCGCGAGCCTTTCTCTGAGAACCTAATTAAGTGCCGCCTGTGTTTTGAGATCGGACTAGCGGAAACATTTGTTGTATTGTTGCTCTAAATAAAAAGTGGGCCTCCTTTCCTATTATCACGTTAATTACGTCTTTTGAGTCAAATAAAGGAGGTGGAATAAACAAAAAATTTACAAGGCATACAAATCCTACATGCTTAAGAACCAGCGGTTCCGGTCGTATGTCGGGTAACTCATTTCGGTTGATCAATCGAACACCGTTATAAATGTTATTGTGTATGTAATCTAATTAAACTACCTTAAATTAACCTACTCAATCATAACTGTGATTAATAATAGCAAGGCAACCAAGCGAAATGAGTACTTCATAAAATAAAGAACTTTGTTTCACAGATATGGACCATTGTGGGGAAAACGAGTTTCAGAGAATTCCTGATATAGCACGTAGAGATATTCTCAAGGACGATAAGAAGTTTCACTGTTACTTGCAATGAAATCACAATAAATCAATATTTTACTAACTGAACAAATCAAAAATTCAGTTTCAATGTGGATGATTGTCTCACGAAATGTTGATTTTTTTTTGATAAAAAGGAATCTTGTTTGTAGTGTATTAATAGTTAGTCTGGTTCACAGTTTTTGGTAACTCCTTGTTTCACAAAACCTATTAAACATCACATCGGGAACCAAACTAATCAACAAACACAAAAGACATGACCTAATACACGAATGTTTTCACATACCGTGTTGGTTGTTAAAGCCAGCTGTAAACATGTCATCAGTCTTTCAGATGTTGGATAGTTTGAAAATAAATGTGATTTATACAGAATAACGAACAACTTCATCAGAAAAAGAGCTTTACTGACAATTATTTTTGATGCGATTATAAAACGATGATTCAGTCAGTAAACAGACCAGATCCCCCCCCCCCAGGTCTTTTGTCTAGTGGATTTTTGGGAGGTCCCTTGGTAACTCGCGCTCTCGCTTATAGTGCAGTCAATTTTTTTGGACCCCGATGTGCGCGAGGTATCGAGGGAGAGGTGTATATGGTTTACACGTGTGGATTTTTAAACAAAATTATGCATGCAGCTGCCCCAGAGAGGAAACATCTGGTGAGAAAGTCGCATACATACAATAACTTTTTAGCAATAATCAATAGGGGGAAACTATTTTTCAGGGAATGATTTATGCATAAATAGAGACACTCTTCTACCTTTTCTTGCATAGAAACTTGTGATTGGATAGAAGAAAAAAAACTTCAAATGGTTGAAAAGAAGAGACATGACAACAAATATACTTTAGATCCATTCTTGATTTTGAGACTGAGACGTATTTTTCTCACATCAGTGAAATATTCACAAATTATAAAATTAGTTCTGTGCAGTAGTATGTTGATGAATCATATTATTTTCATGAGTCTAGTATGTAGTATATAAATTGAGACCATTTGATGAAAATTGAATTGATTGTAGCAAAAAAGCCAGAAATAGTAGGATCTTGTATGTGGTGATGCAGTGCACCTCCCAAAAAACTCATACAAGTCTTTTTTTTTTAAAAACAACAAACTTGTGCACATACCACAAATTCATCACTTGATTTTGCTCTCTCTCTCTCTCTCTCTCTCTCTCTGCAAACCTGAACTTACTGTTGGCAGGTGAATTTCTCCAGTCCTTTTTTGATGGACCAATTCCAGAAGAAGGGTTTTCTCAAATATTTTGGGTAATGGACATTGAAAATTCCAAATCTGTAGTTTTTATTTTTATATTTTGGTCGTGTGCTTCGTATCAGTGCCATGTTGTTTCTAGAACTGATGTTTCAAGCACATACAGAGGAGACATATCAACATAGAAAATTTGAAATATATTCCTGTGTAAGAAGGTACTTTCTGCAACCATTCTACCTCAACATTATAGTTCATTTTGAAAATATATTATTCATTTACACAAATACAAGTCCATTCTTCCTGTCTGTGCAGACTGCAAAAAATGATATCACTTTCCGCTAGTAGTACCACATGATTGCTAGAAGTTGTCTCTGAAAACTACATCAGTTATTTTCATAAGTATAAACATG
The DNA here is from genome assembly GCA_016617855.1 of Megalonaias nervosa. Taxonomy (NCBI): domain Eukaryota; kingdom Metazoa; phylum Mollusca; class Bivalvia; order Unionida; family Unionidae; genus Megalonaias; species Megalonaias nervosa. The sequence continues at coordinate 56,002 of JAECUM010005811.1, read as the reverse complement.
CTTATAATTTGCAAGAATATTAATCCCAGTTCTATATGGTCAGAACACAACTGTTTAATTATTATGAAGTCAGATAAATCAAACCCCTAAATCTGTTGATACTGATGAACGATATGTGGGTCTGATATCACCTGTATATTAAACATACAATTTTGCTGCATGCAGATCTTTCTGGAACAAACCTGCATGCATTTTAGACACATACCAGTAATTGGTAACAGTCAAATCTTGCAGCCATATGTAGCTTAAAATTCAAAATGGCCACAGGACAGATGGTTGTACTATTTCATGTGTATGTTCAAGTCACCAAACATAGGATTTGCTCTGGAAATATAATGTACATCACCAAAAGAACCCTTCAGCCAACTGTAGCTCCAAAGCCACGAGAAATGCCAGAGCAGGGGTCACACTACCAGGCGAAGTGGGTGACAAAGTCACCTCAGAAGTGTAAATTTCACCATCGTCTGTTAGGAAAGTGAAAACGATTTCGCCTGGTGATTTTTTTTAAAGAGGAACGTTGAATGACTAGCCCTTTTGAGACGCTCCCTCGCCTTGGCCAGGTTAGTTCCAGTGTTATGTATAACTCAGTGCGAAATGTACACTTCAAGCCATCAGATAGTTGGTGTTGATATCAATTATGCTGACAAACTCTTGCACATTCGCAGGCATGTGTTTTGATAGCTGATTGACCATTAACCATTTCCTGAGTAAGTTAGCAACTATTACTGCCCGATTTCTGCAAGTTATCCATTGATGATAAAAACATACAAACATGTATTTCAAAACTTAAATTTATGAAAAGAGCAATTTGAATTTTAAGAAAGAATTGGTAACATGAATATTTTACTTGTCGTGTGTACATTATTTTATTGATAAAAAATCTGTTTGGAACTGTAATGGCGGACAACGCTGTTCTGGGAAGTACCATTTTGTTAGATTGTCTCTTTTCATAAACCATTGGGCAAATATATTCAGGAAACTATACAATTTGTAAGAAAGCAGAGACTAAATATTACATTATTTAATTTATTAAAGATTTAGTTTTTAAATGCAGTGATGTAGGTCATAAATATACAGGAATTTGATGAGACGCTGTGGAATTTGACAAGACACTGTAAGGTCAATGTTGTATTCTGAGTTAACTAATTTTTTGGAAAATACAAATCAAAGAAGAAAGCAAAGCAAATATTATTTAACCAATGCCTAATGGTAAACCACATACGTAGACAAATAATAAAATCTTACATTTGCAATCCTATCAATGGACTGTGTAACAAAGCTATGAAGTGAGTGGTTATATTAGGCCTAAGAAAACCCTGCTTTCTAAAAATAGATGCACTTGCATATTGGCTGTGTCGATTCGGTTGAAAAAAGGTTTAGTTCATTCATATACTGACCTTAATTCTTCATTGTGTTGTCTGTGATCAGTTATGGTAAAGTTTTATTGGCATTCAAGAAATTAAGATGAATGGTATGATCTGAAAGATGTGTGCATTTTCTGTGATGTACATAAGTTTAGAAATCTTTTCAAATGCCATTTTATAATGAACTTTTAGAAAGTAAAAAGAAAAAACTCTTGATCAAGGGTAGTTGATTAAGCATTTGTACTAACTTGAAATTACAATACTTTAATCTAGTTACTCAGTTAAAATTCATTACAATGTATAGCTTCTGTTGTTCTCTTAAGTCATATTGCCAAAATACACTGAATATGAATATGAAAGCTTTTAACATGCACCAAATGTATTTATAATATAGATAGAACTCAGAAAATTTTCTACTTGAAAATAAAGGTTTGCTTAAAACCAGTGTTAAATGCAAATATGCATACTGAGAAATAGATGGCATAATTCAAATAAGAGAATGAAAACAACACACACACACACACATGCATATATATATATATATTGCATGTCTCGCTTTGCTCTCACTTCTCCCTGTTCAGGTCCCACTTCTCCTTTTTTAGCTGTCACTTCTCCCTGTTCTGTTCAAAAGGAGAAGAGTAGTATAGTGGGACGATATAGTGTCACATAGACCGTAATGTTAAATTTAGGGGGTTGTACTGTAGCCCCAAATTTTATAGCCCCACGTAGACCTCTATGTTAAATTTACGGGGTTGTACCGTAGCCCCAAAATTTATAGCGTCACGTAGTGGGAATTTTAACATGGGTGGGACTGTAGATGGACAAGATTTATAGTGACACGTAGACCGTAATGTTAAATTTAGGGGCTTGTACCCTGGCGTCAATGGGAATTTAACATGGGTGGGACTGTATAGCGTCAAGATTTATAGCGTCAAAAGCACACCCTGGGACGATATAGCGTCAATGGGATTTTAACATGGGTGGGCCTGTATAGCGTCAAGATTTATAGCATCAAATGGTACACCCTGGGACTGTATAGCGTCAATGGGAATTTAACATGGGAATTTTAACATGGGTGGGATTATAGACGGACAAGATTTATAGCATCACGTAGACCGTATGTTAAAGTTAGGGGGTTGTACCCTGGTGTCAATGGGAATTTAACATGGGAATTTTAACATGGGTGGGACTATAGACGGACAAGATTTATAGCGACACGTAGACCGTAATGTTAAATTAGAGGGGTTGTACCCTAGCATCAGTGGTAATTAGCATTATGGGACCCTACTTTGTACCCTGGCGTCAAGATTTTTAGGGTCAAAATTAGAGGGGTTGTACCCTGGCGACAAGATTTATAGCTCATGTAGACCTCTGTGTTAAATTTAGGGGATTGTACCGTAGCCTCAAGATTTATAGCCTCACATAGACTTCTGTGTTAAATTTGGTCATTTTCACTATAGCCTCAAGATTTATAGCCTCACGGGACCCTACTTTGTACCCTATGGACAAGGGAAATTGAACATGGGGAAATATTGGGCCTGTCTAGCGACAACAAAATATTGGGCCTGTCTAGTGACAATAAATATTGGGCCTGTCTAGCGACAAGAGGAATGGAACAGGTAGGGTCTATTTTTAGCTACAATTTTTGGTCAATTTCTGTTTAAAAACCCTGGTATGTATTTATAGCTACAACCTGTGGAAAAACCCAAGTCTATATTTATAGCCTCAAAATTTCTAGCTTCAGTGACGTCACTGAACTGGGTGACCTGAATACTCAATACTGTGTGACGTCACTGAACTGGCTGACCTGAATACGCGATACTGTAGGTAGGTGAAATGAATTGGATATGGATAAAGGGAGTTTTATAGGGACAAAGACCAATACACACACAAAAGAAAGGGAGAAAGAAAAAAATCCCAATTTCTCCTATCCACTCCAACGAACGAGAATGCATAAAACACACCCATATCTACTATCCACACCAATGAATGCGAATGCATAAAACACACCATACTTACTATCCACACCAACGAATACGAAGGCATAAAACAGACCCATATCTACTATCCACACCAACGAATGCGAATGCATAAAACACACCCATATCTACTATCCACACCAACGAATGCGAATGCAGTAGTCAGACATTGATGAATCACGTGAAATTCATAAATTTTTGGATGCCACTCATTCAACTTACAAGGTGATCCTAATACACCGAATTCCAACGGACGAGTTAGAGTATTACAACAACTCTTTCCAAGAAGAATTCTTTCTAGTTCAAAAGGAAACTTCTGTGCGACGTGTGGTGTGTGAGTTAGTGACTAAACTTTTTTGGTACAGTATTAAAATAAAATCGAGGCTGTTCAAAAAGTACACTTATTACCTTACACCAAAAGAGGGTATAAAAACGGACTACCATGCCACGATCTTTATCCTTTGTGATACAACAGATTCCGTGGAAGGAAATCAATGACACTATTCAAACGGTGGAGGATTACCAACACCTATTACGAGAACTGTGTCCATTGAATTGGGGTCGACGTGTAGTGTGTGTCTTAGTGACTTGTTTTCTGGGATTTTGTTTACCAGCCAAATCCTTGTCAACTCTTTACAAACAGTACATACCACTCCAAAAAGCACGAAAGTGGTCCCTTTAAATGTACACAAGAGACTCATTCTGCTCAAAGCTTTGTGCTTTCATCTTGATACTTCTCAACCTCTACGGGAAAACAAGATTCGTCAACTTTTAGGCACTGAAGATGTATACGATGACGTGTGTGTAGCTTGTGACTTGCACCCTCACTGGAAAGATGTACATGACTGGAAAAGTTGGGGCTTTGAGGCTTGGACAAAAGAAGTGGCACACTATGCAAAAGATTTGTCATCGCAAAAAATTAAAATGTTCAGTGAAAAAGTAACTTTTAAACCAGTGTTAGTGACAGTGCCAGAAGAAGAAGAAGAAGAAGTCGTGACTGAGGAAAACCACTCTCTTCAGGACAGAACTGTTATTGACATCCCCGAAAGGCCATTCCGGGAGGACTCTTGTGTGACTGCCAAGGAGTGTAGAGACTCTAAGAACATTACACACTGTCCCTACAATTTCACCTCTTGATCACCACAAATGTTGTAGAGAGACTTGTTTATATTCCACTATGATCGTTTTGATGTGTCTTTTATTCATGTACTTAGCCATTTGACTTTCATGTATTTTTTTCTTCGTGTTGTTCACAATTAAAGATGACAATAAACGTGTCCTGAAAAAAGTATAAAAACTCTTGTCTTGTCTGTCTTCGTGTCAAAACTTGACATTCCTTTCACTACTACTATGGCTTCCTCTACTGTCTCTGCTCCTTCTTCCTCCACTGTCAAAGTCATTGATGAACACGTTGATCGGACTAGTTGGGAGGCCTTGTATATTCACCATCCCTTTAACATGCTCATTGCCGGACCTAGCGGTTAAGGCAAAACCGAATTTGTCAAACGTTTGATTGAACAAAGAGTGGCAATCGGCGTACAGCCTTCTGCGAGAAAGTCAAGGCGATTCCATTGTCTTTGTGGAAGGCATTCCTGGCAAAGATGACAGGATCGTGTCTGACCCTAGTCAAACTCATTGGTTATTTTTGACGACATGTTAAGAGAAGATGAAGAAGAAATTAAACTGTGGTTTACGCGCAAAGGGCATCATCGTAATGCCAGTGTCATTTACACCCAAAATTTGTTTCAACAAAGTAAAGCCCATTGTACCATCAGTCTCAGTGCTCATTACATGGTGTTGTTTAAAAGCCCTAGAGATAAATCGCAAGTGTAAGTCTTAGCCAAAAGTTAGGAATGCCTTGGCTGACTCATGCGTACGACGATGCCACTCAAACCCCACACGCTTATTTACTCATGGATTTAAAACCCACTACTTCCGATTATTTGCGATTTCGTACCCATCTGTTTCACCACTGGTGCCAAGACGGAGGGCCTGTTGTGTACACGTCCCCTTCGTCGACTTAACCACAACCACAATCACCCCCAAAAAAATCTATGAAAACCTCGGTCACTTGGGGTCTGTCTCACACAGCGTCAACATGATGTCCCTTCAGTCTCATCTTCCCATCAGATTGATTCATGCCTTGTACGGTATCAGTTGCGAAAAAAATCCACAAATACATGCTCGTGTCTTAGAAGCTAGTCTCAAAGAAGTCTTACGATGGTTTACGGTGACAGCACGTCAATTACTGCAAGGCATCATTCAGATTCCACATCAAACCAAACGTTTTTTTGAGAGAAACAAAGTCGCCTTGACACAGCTAGCCGATCCTCGCATTGACACTCAAACCAAAAAGCAAATCATTTTGAAACCTGGAGGAAGCAGTTCTCTAGGAGGTGTCATCATTCGTTCCCTCTTAAAATGGGATCCTAATGCTCCCAAAGTCGTCCCCAAGAAAAAAGCCACGCCCAAACATACCCAGAAGAAAAAGAAAAAGAGCAACGGTGTCAAGACCAGGTCACAACCTCAGAAAAAGAAAAGTTCACAGAAAACAGCTTCTACCCGCAAGAGAGCGTCTCCAAAAACTTCTCCTCCAGCGGTGACACCCTCTTCCTCTTTAGCGGCAGTGGCCGCTGCTCACAAAGTACCTGGCCCCAAAATCAAAGTCCAAGAGAGAACGGGTGTGTTACAGAGTTTACTGGATTTGTCCAAGCAAGAACTGTCCCGATTTAGTCCGTTGCGAACTCCTCCACGACGTGTGTTGCCTGTCATTAAGTTGATATGACGTAAAGACAAACAGTGGCGACGCATTCCAGTATAAAAAAAACCTGAGGCAAATGATAGATTTAGTGTTGTTGTGGTGCTGAATGCCCAAAGATGGCCCCTCCAAGAAGTGCACACCATTACCATTGTGTTCCTTCTTCGGTCCAAAAAGGAAAAGGAAAATGAAAAAGACAGTCACGTCATCCAAAAAAAACCACTTAGTCAAACATAGACGTCACCTCCAGGAAAGACACACTTGTCCAGAGAAAAAGAGGAGCCATCAAAGAGGAGGATTCTTTGGCGATTTTTGGAAAACACATTGTCACCTTTATGACAAAGCGATAGTCCCCAGAAAAGGATAAAAGACTGTGTGACAAGTCATCGACGTTAGTGTATTTTTTGTTATGTGCCACGATACCAACAAAACAACCGAGAAAGATGTCACCCCAAAAAGACATTCCTCTTCTACCCACAAAAGGAAAGAAAAGGAAAGGACTGCCACCTCGTTTAGCCAAACATTGGGACATGTTGTCCGTCCTGTCCAAAGCTCCTCCACCCATGCGAAAAAAACTCATTCAAACTGCCTCCAAAGATGTCATCGATACTGTGTGCGAATGTTGTCTGAATGTCTTGAAAGGCACAATACCTTTGTATAAACACCAGAAAGAATGCTTAGCCAAACATTGACACGTTCTTCGTCAAATGGTTCAAAAGAAAATACCCATTGGTCAAAAGAAAAAGATGTTGGTGCAACGCGGAGGAATTTTGCCCTTTTCGCCCATGTTGCAGAAAGGAGTAATGGGAACAATAGGAGGACCCTTGCTGAAAGGACTATTGGGAACGATGAGAAACATCCTGGGAGGATGAAGATATAAAGGTCCAAGAAGATAAAAGGGATCTTTGGAGTCAAAAGATCTCAGATGCGATCCTTGAAATCCGATGGAAGGACAAAAACTGGCTTTAGTCCCTTACAGACGATGGATGGAATACCATCATTGGCAAGAACAACGAACCCCGCATTTACCTCCCAATCCTCATTTGACCGAGAGGTCCCAGTTACAACACTAATTACAATCATTGATGGATTGCAGCGATTTGTCAGAAACGGAAAAATCTCACTGGTACGGTCAATTGTTGCAACGACTGCAACTCTTTCACCAGAAAGCTTTAGACGAAACATCTCTACCCACTCTGAAAGATTTTAAGGCCTTGATGAAAAGTTCACCAACACCACCACTACCGCCACCATAGGTCAAGACAGATGCAGCCCAACGGTTGCCCGAGGAAGTAGAGGCAAGAGAAGTCTTTCAAACACCGTCAGCAGCTCCCATCCCTAGTAAGATTGCAGCGTCCTTGTTGACCCCTTCCCATACACCCCAACAAGAAGAACTTAAAGCTTGGGTTAAAACGTTGATGTCCACTCCACCTTCGACAGAAGTGAAAAAGAAAAAAGGGAAAGCAGAAATGAAAAAAGAAAAGAACACCAAAGTCTTTCCATTACCACCACCAACACCTCTACCTTCGACTTCTACTCCCGTGGCACATCGGACACATAAAGTTGTTTCTAAACCACCCCCTCGTCCCATTCAGAGTAGCATCAGTGAAGAGTGGATCACTTATTAAAAATGGAGGTGTTAGCCAGCATTTACTACGATCCATCCCATCCTGCAGGTTACGGAGGAGTTCAGAAATTGTATCATGCTGCCAAAACTCAACTGAAAAGTGTTCGTTTACCTCAAGTGCAATGCTGGTTACAAGAACAAGCCACATATACCTTACACAAGCCCATTCGATGAAAAGTTTCCAGAAGTCGCACCCGAGTGGAGGGCATCGATCATCAGTGGCAAGCCGATTTAGCTGATGTCTCTCATTTGGTTACCTACAATCGTGGTTATAAATATTTGTTTTGTGTCATCGACGTCTTTTTCAAATTTGCTTGGGTCGTACCATTGACTTCCAAATTGAGTAGTTAGTGCGAGCCCGCAAACTGGTGTTGAAACAAAGCAGGCGTCACCCTCTTCGATGGCAAACTGACAATGGCACCGAATTTCTGAACCAAGCTTTCCAAAAAGAATTGAAGAAACGTGACATACATTTTTTCACCACCGAGAATTCCGAAACCAAAGCCAGCATCGTGGAACATTTTCAACGCACCTTGAAAGAACGCATGTGGAAATATTTTACGCATCAACACACTCTCAAGTACATCGATGTCTTGCCACACCTCGTCCAATCGTACAACCAATCTTACCATTGGAGCATCGGACATGCCCCCCAAGAAGTGACTCCCGACAATGAAGTGACCATCTTTGAGCACCTGTTTGGTACGTCCCCGACAGTGACTGTCCCCAAGAAAAGTGGAGTGTTGGCAGCAGGAGATTGGGTGCGCATTGGCAAAACCAAACGCACTTTCGACAAAGGTTATTTACCCAACTGGACCACTGAATTGTTTCGTGTCATCGAACGTGTGCGTGGCCATCATCCTCCCATCTATAAATTGGAAGACATGAACGGGGAAGTGTTAAAAGGAACATTTTACTTGCCCAAAGTTACAACGTTTGACCAAAAAGGAAGACGACGTGTACGAGATCGAAAGCATTCTCGATCAAAAACTCGTAAAGTGGGTAAAAAACATGTCAAAGAAGTCAAAGTACATTGGAAAGGATATCCTCCCAGTTTTTACTCTTGGATCGACGCTTCACAACTCATCGACTATAAAAAGAAGTGACCATCATGCCCTTCAACACAACCTCAGCTACCGCAGTGATCACTCCTTCCCGTAGTTCTTCTCTGCAAGATCTACAAAAGCAACCCTTGTGGGTGTGGTGTGGAGAACATGTGCCTAAAACACAAATCGTCTTTTTCTGCCAAATCTTTATGGTGTATTGTGTCATTGGTGCTGCCATTGCCAATTTGAGTTTGCAACAAGGAGACAAACAATTGTGGACCATTTTACTTAGCAGTTGCATTGGTTATCTTCTTCCCAATCCGTCTCTGAAATACTCTTCTAACGGGAACAACAACAGGAGTCTTGCGTCCAACGTTAGTCCCCCTTCCAACAGTCACCCTAACCATTCTCTTGTAGACACTCCTCTGACTTCCAGTGACTCCTCGAACACTAGAACTCTGGAATTATGAACAACCAATTTTACTTAACGTTACCCAGTGACAGTTCCATGGAGGTGTTTCCCAATAACCCATTGTGCTGTTACACGGCCAAATTACCTCAGGCCATCCAATTGGATCATGAAGCCCATTGGGAAGTGGGTTTAGTAGAAATTATTCACCCTACACAAATCAAAAACATCGTTGAAAATCAAAACACTTTTACAGTGGAAGTTTATGACGAACAAGTGCAACAACACTTGGATGAATGCAGCAGTGTAGCTGACTCTGTGAAATCACAAGACCCCAAGACTAAATGAACCACTTATCGATTGAAAATTCCCCCAGGCTATTATTTTAGTGGTCAACATTTGGTGAACGCTATTGCTGACAGGTTCTATGCCATGTTTGCTAAAGTCTTGGAGAAAACCAGAAAAAGTGTCACGATAGATTACCACAAAATAGCTCATTGCCTAATGATGAATTTTTCAGAGGACAAAGTATTGGCCATTACATTTTGTCCTGAATTGTATGACATTTTGGGTGGAGACCCCAAGTTGATCAAGATTGCAAACGAAATACCAGCCATGACCAGTAACTCGGATTTTGCGAAATATTTTACATTCCCTGTAGAAATGAACCCAGGACTGAATTTGATTTTTGTGTACTCCGATGTGGCGGAGTACAACGTGGTGGGACACACGTCCGTACCGTTACTGCACTGCGTGTCATTCCTTTCAAAGTGGATTCTGCCACGAATGCTGACGAGGAAGGTGGAAACACCTATCATGTTCACCGCGAATTTGTACATCCTCACTATTTGCCCATCAGTAAGTCGTATTTCGACACTGTCAACATTACTATAAAAGGAGATCTGGGACAAAATATTCCATTCACCAAAGGGAAAGTCACAGTGAAACTCCATTTTTGAAAACAATTACTCTAACCTTTTGTCAGTCATGTATCTTGTGTACCGAGGAGTCGCTCGACAATGAGGAGATGGTTTAGGTGATGTGCTCAAATCAGCCTTTCGTACAGTGGCTCCCATTTTGAAACCGATGGTGACACGTGGATTGCACGCCTTGAAAGATACCGCATTGACGCAAGGTAAAGAATTTCTCCAAAATGTCATCATTGACAAACAAAATCCCAAAGAAGCTTTCTTGAGAGCAGGCAAAAATGTCTTGCTTCAAACGGGTAAAGACATTTTGGGCTGGCGAGAAACTACTATAAATGCCCTGGGCAATGCTGAGTCAAGCATTCCTGCTCCCCTGACATCACAGGAAGGACAAGGCAGAAAAAGACGACGAAGACACCCCTTCAGAGGACTTCACACCCCTAGAGCTAGAAAGACTAAGAAAAGAAAAACCGTCTGAGACTTAGACGTTTTTGATTATTAAATCAGAGAAAATGATGCACCGAGAGTCCTGCGCTTGTCCCAAGTTGCAACTGGATCTGTTTGCCATGCCACCCAGCATGACGACGATGCAAGAATCCCAATGGGTCGAATTTCATCCCGTCTCCTCTTTGACAGATTCAGCTCCCATTGAGTTTGAAATCAAAGGACAACCCGAAGATTACATCGATCTGAATAGCAGTTACTTGTACCTGAAACTGAAAGTGATCAAAACTGACAACACCAATCTGGGTGCCGATGCCAGAGTAGCTCCCATCAACAATTTCATGCATTCCTTGTTCAGCGAAGTGGATTTGTACTTGAATAACAAACTGGTTAGCAGCAGCATGGATACTTACCCTTACCTGGAAAATCTCTTGACGTACGGAAAAGAGGTCAAGAACAATCATCTGGATGCTTGTGTGGTATGTATGAAAACCTGACACCGCAGGTGAAGACACGTTTAACGACATAGCCCTGACAGCCGATGACGATTCTCACAATGTGGGTTTTAACGACCATAGAAAGAAAATCCTGCAAGGTCGTAATTTAGAACTGATGGATCGCTTGCATTTGGACATATGGTTGCAAGACAAGTATTTGCTTAACGGAGTGGACATTCGCCTGAGACTCAGTGTCGCTTTCCATTTGATGACTCATACCAATGAGTACAAAACCATCACCCAAGAAGCCAGACTTTATGTGCGCCGCGTAGAAGTGTTACCTAAAGGTTAAAACGATATCAGTCACACATTGAGCAGATCGACCGCCAAGTATCCGATACGACGCGTAGAAGTGAAAAAGTTCACCATTGCTGCTGGACTCCGATCCAAGATCGAAGATCATCTGTTCCAATGACAGTTACCCAAACGTTTAATCGTTGGTATCGTCAGTAATGCAGCCCTCAATGGAGCTCACGATCAAAATCCTTTCCAGTTGAAGCACTAGAGAGTGTCCAAGATTGAAGTCAGTCGCGATGGCAAGACCTTGTGTACAAGACCCTTCGAACCTAACTCTGCCCAGAAGAATTACTTGAGATCGTACTTTTCCCTGTATGAAGCTACTGGACAACTAGGAACCAACACCAGTCATGGTATTTCGTACGAAGATTATGTAGGAGGTTACACTTTGTGGGCCTTTGATTTCACTCCAGACCAAGGCAGCGATGAGGGACATTTCCACCCTATAAAATCTGGTCAACTGCATGTGGAACTTCAGTTTCCAGATGCTGTCACCGAGACGGTCAGCGTCATCTTGTATGCCGAATTCGACAATACCATCGAAATCAACAGTTTGAGAGAAGTCATTCTAGACTATTAGAAACAATGGAAGACTCCTATCCCTCATTGAACAGTAGAGAATCTTTGGAAATGGAATGGGAGGATAGCGTGAAAACAGTTCCCCAAGACCAAGACAAAAAGGACAAGGTAGTAGTCAAGTCCAGATGGCCAGAACAAGAACAACATTTAGTGTTCTGGTTTGCTAAACACCTGGCAGATAAAATTACGAAATTGAGTAAGAGAGATTGCTATGGATGTCAAAATGATCATCCCAGTCAAATTCAACACGATAAATGTTTGATGATGAGTCAAGAAGAAAAATTGGATGAGTATCTGGATGACACTTGGAGTCTCATCTCGGAAGAAGCAGTGTTGCATGAGTGGTATAAAGGCTTGCGTGATCATTCCTGCCCTCCATTGACTACTCTGGAGATATATCGCATCGAAGCTCTCTTAGTCCAGAGTTGGAAGACAAGGCGAAGAAACGGCTACTTGACGGAGCATTTCAAACAAAAAGTCAGAATTTAATTGATGACTTTTCATTACCAGTGAGGAACAAAAACAAACAAACCAAAAAATGGATACCTGGGAACTTTATTACCTTTTGAACAGTAGTTCGTATACTGCTTCTTGGAATCCTGTCGTGTGCGCTAAAGATGAACTACCTCATCGCAAACCTCAAGACCATCAAGCTTATGTCATCAACACGGACGACAGTCATCTCCCAGGAACTCACAGGGTTGCAGTCTACTTCCCTCAAGAGGACTGTGTGGAGTATTTTGATTCGTATGGATTACCCCCTTTGGAAGACGATATCGACTTTATGAGAAGAAATACCCAGACGACATGATACAATAATGTGAAATTACAAGGCACAGATTCCATGGTGTGTGGACAATATTGTGTGTATTTTCTTCATCATCGCAGTCTTGGATATCCTTTAGAACATTTAGTGACTTATTTTGATCGTCACTCTTCTAGAAACGATGAGAAAGTAGATCGATGGTTTTGTGACCATTATGGCTATCTTTTGTCTTTAGCTAGGAAACGTAGTGTACATCAATAGCCTCATGACTTCCATCAATGGAAATCTCACATGATTTCACAACGTTGTCAACCTTGTCAAAAATAATTTGTTTGATGTTATTGTTACTTGTTAATTGTTAGTAGTTGATTGTTTGTTTGAATAAAAAATGTTGTCTTTTGAAAAAAATGTGTCTGTCGTTTGTTTTTAAAAAAAGACTGTAATTATATGCTCTTTGACTTTCTCTCTATCCCTCACCATGACATTCACTATCATAGCGTTCAGACACTAAAACCAAGTCGGGATGTTTTCTATCACGTCCGCGTTTGAACCATATAAAGTGGGTTGGCCTCCAGTCTGGCCATCCACTGTTGACTCGTCAACCTGTAAAGATGCCTTCCAGATTAGCCAAGCTGAACGAAGCTTACGTCAATTTACATCGTATCAGGCTAAACCTGATACCAAAGCCTGAAGAGATAGAGAATGTCAGGATGTTAGCAATAGCCCAAGACCTGGTAGAAGAGGTCTTCAGAGAGGAAATCAAGAAAGAACAAGAAGAATGGACAGAGAAGTACAGACTTCAGAAGCAGAGAGATCAGCAACAACAACAGCAGCAAGAACCAGACAGACGTTTTGTCAACTGCCGTGTGGACACCAAAGAGTTCTCCTTCTCTTTCCGCAGAAGCAGGCCATATCGTATAGGAAAGCCTGCTGCCAGACGGGGACGCAATCTTAGACAGTAAAAAAAAGAAAAGATTGCCATCACTCCCCGTCAACAAAAAACAGCCCTTCTCAGGGCTACCCCAATGCTCTCGAAAAGACATACTAATTCAATTGGCAAAACAAAGTTGAATGTTTGTGTCTTTAAAAATAGAAGTGTGCCTATAAGCACTTACTTTCTCTGTCTTGTCAGATAATGTATATCTGTGTTTGTAAGTAAAAAAAAGTCAACATGAGTGTTTCTTTTAGGTCCGCACATTTTCTTCTCTTCCCGTCTGTGTGAATAGTAGGTATGTGTCTGTTTTATGCATTCGCGTTCGTTGGTGTGGATAGACTATGTGTCTGTTTTATGCATTCACATTCATTGGTGTGGATAGTAGATATGTGTGTGTTTTATGCGTTCTCGGTCGTTGGTGTGGATAGTATATATGTGTCTGTTTTATGCATTCACGTTTGTTGGTGTGGATAGTCTATATGTGTCTGTTTTATGCGTTCTTATTCGTTGGTGTGGATAGTAGATATGGGTATGTTTTATGCATTCTCATTCGTTGGTGTGGATAGTCTATGTGGTGTTTTATGCGTTCACCTAGCGTTTGTGCGAATAGTAGATAATGTGGTGTTTTATGCGTTCGCCTAGCGTTTGTGTGGATAGTAGATATGGTGTGTTTTGTATGCGTTAGCGTACGTTGGTGTGGATAGTAGATATGGTGTGCATTTTGTATGTGTTTGCATACGTTGGTGTGGATAGTAGATATGGTCTGTGCTTTTCTTCTCTTCCCGTCTGTGTGAATAGTAGGTATGTGTCTGTTTTATGCATTCGCATTCGTTGGTGTGGATAGTATAATGTGTTTTATGCATTCGCATTCGTTGGTGTGGGTAGTAGATATGGCGTGTGTTTTGTATGCGTTCGCGTACGTTGGTGTGGATAGTAGATATGGTGTGTGTTTTGTATGCGTTCGCATACGTTGGTGTGGATAGTAGATATGGTCTGTGCTTTTCTTCTCTTCCCGTCTGTGTGGATAGTAGGTGTATGTCTGTTTTATGCATTCGCGTTCGTTGGTGTGGATAGTATAGTATGTTTTATGCATTCGCATTTGTTGGTGTGGATAGTAGATATGGCGTGTGTTTTGTATGCGTTCGCGTACGTTGGTGTGGATAGTAGATATGGTCTATGCTTTTCTTCTCTTCCCGTCTGTGTGGATAGTAGATATGTGTCTGTTTTATGCATTCGCGTTCGTTGGTGTGGATAGTATAGTGTGTTTTATGCATTGCATTTGTTGGTGTGGATAGTAGATATGGCGTGTGTTTTGTATGCGTTCGCGTACGTTGGTGTGGATAGTAGATATGGTCTGTGCTTTTCTTCTCTTCCCGTCTGTGTGGATAGTAGGTATGTGTCTGTTTTATGCATTCGTGTTCGTTTGTGTGGATAGTATAGTGTGTTTTATGCATTCGCATTCGTTGGTGTGGATAGTTGATATGGTGTGTGTTTTGTATGCGTTTGTGTACGTTGATGTGGATAGTAGATATGGTGTGTGTTATGTATGCGTTCGCATACGTTGGTGTGGATAGTAGATTTGGTCTGTGCTTTTCTTCTCTTCCCGTCTGTGTGGATAGTAGGTGTGTGTCTGTTTTATACATTCGCGTTCGTTGGTATGGATAGTATAGTGTGTTTTATGCATTTGCATTCGTTGGTGTGGATAGTAGATATGGTGTGTGTTTTGTATGCGTTCACGTATGTTGGTGTGTATAGTAGATATGGTTTGTGTTTTGTATGCATTCGTGTACATTGGTGTGGATAGTAGATTTGGTCTGTGCTTTTGTTCTCTTCCCGTCTGTGTGGATAGTAGATGTGTGTCTGTTTTATGCATTCGCGTTCGTTGGTATGGATAGTATAGTGTGTTTTATGCATTTGCATTCGTTGGTGTGGATGGTAGATATGGTGTGTGTTTTGTATGCGTTAACGCACGTTGGTGTGGATAGTAGATATGGTCTGTGCTTTTCTTCTCTTCCCGTCTGTGTGGATAGTAGGTATGTGTCTGTTTTATGCATTCGCGTTCGTTGGTGTGGATAGTCGATGGGTATGTTTTATGCGTGAATCAGAAATAAAAAATATAAATATTATAATCTTGAATCAGAATCAAAATAAAAATAAAGATAGTTCTGAATCAGAATAAAAGTAAAAAATAAATATTATACTCTTGAATCAGAATAAAAATAAAAATAAAAATATTTCTGAACCAGAATCAGAAATAAAAATAAATATTATAATCTTGAATCAGAATAAAAATAAAAAATATTTTAATCTTGAATCAGAATAGAAATAAAAATAAAAATATTTCTGAATCAGAATCAGAACAAAAAATATTTCTGAATCAGAATAAAAACAAAAATCAGAATCAGAAATGAAAAATAATTCTAATCTTGAATCAGAATCAGAAATAAAAAATAAATATTATAATCTTGAATCAGAATAAAAATAAAAAGTATTTTAATCTTGAATCAGAATAGAAATAAAAATAAAAATATTTCTGAATCAGAATCGGAATAAAAATAAAAATATTTCTGAATCAGAATAAAAACAAAAATCAGAATCAGAAATAAAATATATTTCTGAATCAGAATCAGAAATGAAAAATAATTCTAATCTTGAATCAAAATCAGAAATAAAAAATAATTATAATCTTGATTCAGAATAACAATAAAAATAAAAATAAAACTATTTCTGAATCAGAATCAGAATTAAAATAAAATATTTTTGAATCAGAATCAGAATAAAATTAAAAATATTCCTGAATCAGAAAAAAATAAATAAATAAATATTATAATCATAAATCAGAATAAAAAAAAAAAAAATTTCAGAATCAGAATCAGAATAAAGATAAAAATATTTCTGAATCAGAATCAGAAATGAAAAATGATTCTAATCTTCAATCAGAATTAGAATAAAAATAAATATTATACTCATTCGTTGGTGTGGATAGTCTCTGTGTCTGTTTTATGTATTCGCATTCGTTGGTGTGAATAGTAAGTATGGTGTGTTTTATGCATTTGCATTCGTTGGTATGGATAGTAGATATGGGTGTGTTTTATGCATTCGCATTCGTTGGTGTGGATAGTAGATATGGGTCTGTTTTATGCATTCGTATTCGTTGGTGTGATAGTCTATGGGTCTGTTTTATGCATTCTCGTTCGTTGGAGTGGATAGGAGAAATTGGGATTTTTTTCTTTCTCCCTTTCTTTTGTGTGTGTATTGGTCTTTGTCCCTATAAAACTCCCTTTATCCATATCCAATTCATTTCACCTACCTACAGTATTGCGTATTCTGGTCAGCCAGTTCAGCGACGTCACTGAAGCTAGAAATTTTGAGGCTATAAATATAGACTTGGGTTTTCCACAGTTTGTAGCTATAAATACATACCAGGTTTTTAAACAGAAATTGACCAAAAATTGTAGCTAAAAATAGACCCTACCTGTTCCATTCCTCTTGTCGCTAGACAGGCCCAATTTTTTTTGTCACTAGACAGGCCCAATATTTTGTTGTCGCTAAACAGGCCCAATATTTCCCCATGTTCAATTCCCCTTGTCCATAGGGTACAAAGTAGGGTCCCGTGAGGCTATAAATCTTGAGGTTATAGTGAAAACGACCAAATTTAACATAGAAGTCTACGTGAGGCTATGGTACAACCCCCTAAATTTAACGTAGAGGTCTACTTGAGGCTATAAATCTTGTCGCCAGGGTACAACCCCTTTAATTTTGACCATAAAAATCTTGATGCCAGGGTACAAAGTAGGGTCCCGTAATGCTAATTCCCACTGGCGCTAGGGTACAACCCCTCTAATTTAACATTACGGTCTATGTGTCACTATAAATCTTGTCTGTCTATAGTCCCACCCATGTTAAAATTTCCATGTTAAATTCCCATTGACGCCAAGGTACAACCCCCTAACTTTAACATTATGGTCTACGTGACACTATAAATCTTGTCCGTCTATAATCCCACCCATGTTAAAATTCGTATGTTAAATTCCCATTGACGCTATACAGGCCCAGGGTGTACCATTTGACGCTATAAATCTTGATGCTATACAGGCCCACCCATGTTAAAATTCCCATGTTAAATTCCCATTGACGCTATACAGTCCCAGGGTGTACCATTTGACGCTATAAATCTTGATGCTATGCAGGACCACCCATGTTAAAATTCCCATGTTAAAATCCCATTGACGCTATATCGTCCCAGGGAGTGCTTTTGATGCTATAAATCTTGACGCTATACAGGCCCACCCATGTTAAAATTCCCATGCTAAATTCCCATTGTTGCCAGGGTACAACCCCCTAAATTTAACATTACGGTCTACGTGTCGCTATAAATCTTGTCCAACTATAGTCCCACCCATGTTAAAATTCCCATTACGTGACGCTATAAATTTTGGGGCTACGGTACAAGCCCCTAAATTTAACATAGAGGTCTATGTGGGGCTATAAATTTTGGGGCTACGGTACAACCCCCTAAATTTAACATTACAGTCTATGTGACGCTATATTGTCCCACTATACTACTGAGAAGTTACTTCTCCCTAAAATTCAAGTCTAGCTTGACTCCTGAGTAAGTGTATAAAATGTACACCGATGTAAGCAGCCAAAATTGTCTGCAGATTTTTGCAGCTTTTAATGAATAGGTGATAGTGGCCTCTAAACCAAAAATCAATATCATCATGGGTTTTTGGGGCTGATTTATGGGCCAAATTATCATAAAATAATAGTCTAAAGTCTACATCACCAGCATCTAAGTGTTGTCAGTAAATAAAATTAGGAAATGTAATTTATTAACTTGTTCTAATCCAGAGATAGAAGAATCATTGACAAATTACTAAATAATGTAGCAATTGTAACTAAGAGTACCTTTTTCAGTTTTTACAATGTTTTTTTTTAAGACACATGTTCAGTTAAAAAATTAAGTGTTTCTTCTGTCTTTGTATTATGGGTACCATTTTTTCCAGCATTTATCTGTTACCTAGTCATTTAGCGCAAGGAATTTACCGAGAAACTAATAAAAATTAATGTAATCTCTGGATGATAATGAAAGCCAAATCATTTGATGGTAATACTGAAAGTAAACTCTTTTCCAAGAAAAGAGTCAGCAACGTTTGCTGTGCATGCAGTAAAGCCAAATAGGACATAATAAAGTGTTATTTCTTCCTTTGGTGTAAATCCAGGGGTCAAGCTAGACTTGAATTTTAGGGAGAAGTGACTTCTCCTTTTGGACTGAACAGGGAGAAGTGAGAGCTTAACAGGGAGAAGTGGATGCGAAGCAAGAAACGCAATATATATATATATCTATATATATATATAATGTGTGTTCTCTTATTTAAATTATGCCCTCTATTTCCCAGTATTCATATTTGCATTTAACATTGGATTTAAGCAATACTTTATTTTCTAGCAGAAAATTTTCTTAGTTATTTTGGCCATATGACTCTAAAAGAGAATAATAGAAACTGCATTGTAACAAAATTAACTGAGTAACTAGATTACATTATTGTAATTGCAAGTTGGTAAAAATGCTTAATCAACTACCCTTAATCAATTTTTTAAAATATATTTTTGTATTATTTTTTATACACTTTTTAAAAGTTCACAAAAATGGCACTTTCAAAGATTTCTAAACGCATTTGACACAACCCCTGTACCATGTACATGAGGGTAAATACATGTGTCCTCATTTCTTTGTTGCGGATAAAACAATACCGTAACTGTTCATACATAACACACTAAAATGCATAAAATTACTGACATGACTCATTTATAGTCGGTATATGAACTAAACCCTTCTTTCCAACCAAATCAACACAGACGCTGAGTGCATCTATTTTCAGAAGGAGGGGTTTTCTTAACGTAATCGCTCACTTTATATAGCTTCACAACAACAGTCCATGATAGGATTGCAAATTTATGGTTTATTTATTTGTCTACGTACTTGTATTAATTTTAGGCATTGATTAAATATTATCTGCTTCGCAGCTTTTTCCCATATTTTCACAAATACGAGTCAAGTCAGAAAACAACTTTGACCTTTCAACACTTCGCGCGACTTCCACAACATAGCATTGTTTCATACGTTTCTGACCTATATAATTGCATTTTAAAGTTAAATCTTAGGCTAATTAACATAATACCTAGGCTTTGCTTTCTATGAATTGTATATTTTTCTGTATATATTTGCTCAATGATTTAGGAAAACAGTCAATCTACTAAACTGGTACTTCCCAGACATAGCGATGTCCGCCATTTTTTCCCCGTTACTGGTACACTTACAGTTTAAAATTAAGTTTATGATGAAATATTATACAAGAGGCAATTAAAATATACAGATCACTCATTTTATTCTTAAAACACAAATTACTGTATACATACTATTGTTAAAGTTTCGAAACCGAAGTTTGTATGTTTTTATCCTCAAAGGATAACATGCATAAATCAGGTAGTGATAGGGACCTAGTTGCCAACTCGGTTAATGGTCAGTCAGCTATCAAAACACATGCCTGTGGATCTGCAGAGTTTGTTTGTCAGCGTAATTGATATCAAAACTAGGCCTAGCTACTGATGGCTTGAAGAATAAATTTCGCTACAACACAATACTAGAATAAACCTGCCTAAGGCGAGGGGGCATCTCAAATGTTATCTCAAAAATATATCTCTAAAAAAAATCACAGGGCGAAGTCGTTTTCGCTTTCCTAACAGAAGAAGGAGAAGTTTACATTTTTTAGGCGACTTAGTCGCGCACTTCGCCTGGTAGCGTGACTCCTGTGTTCCATGAAGGTTTTGGGTGGGTGGGGGGGTTAAGTTTTAAAAATGTAGATATTGTGATTCAGAATATTTGTTTTATGTAAAAGAATGATAATAAGTTGAAAAGTATAAAAATACACATGTAACAGACTTTGGGGGTAGAAATTTAGCGCAGATCAGACTTTTGGAATAAGAACTTTTAAATGGTTTTGAAAACATCATAGATGAAAGCATTGAAAACTTGGCAGAATCTAACAGAAAGTCATACTGCCCAAAATACTTCATTATTGGAATTCTACATTGTGAAAATTTGCAAGGTGCAAAGATTGTTGTCAGTAGTTAACAATTTAAAAATTTTGTTATCCTGACAATAAGTAGCAAAAGGTGCTGCCATTAGAAGGCGCCTCATAATTTCTCTGCTTTCATTTGTCACAAGCTGACATTATTTACATCCAAATGTATTCATAGTTGCTAGGTTAACTGTCTATATTTGGCTTATATGATATGACATGGGCTTTTTCACAGTGTATTCAGCAGAAATAAACAATATAATTTTTGAAAATAAAGACAAATTCATAAAACAAACATATACTCTCACCCACGCCTGCTTTTTAAATATTTTGTCGTTCTTTTTACAAGAATATTGTACAATGTGTGCAAATATTTGCATGAAAACACAGCATTGTCACCCATAATAAGTAGAGGAATTCTGCCAGGCACATGGCTACTTAAAAATGCCAACAATGACAAGTTGACAACAGTACAATATAAGTTGGGTTTTAAAAAAAACCTCAGAAGAACTTCAGTTTATGAAAAAGCAGATGTTTATACCGAGGAATCAGATTATATAAATGTAATGTTAATCATCATACTAAATTTATTACAGCATTTTTGTACAACTTTTGTTATGTACTTAGACTCAACATACTTAACGTTGAGAATGACTATTATCATTGTCAGGCCATTTACTCTACAGACACTGGTATTCAAATTACAATTGTCATATTTAGTATAGTTGAATAAGAGGTCCAATTTAAAATATTTGCAGAATTTGAAAGAAAAGAAAACCAGATTGATGATAATTTTTGGGAGTTTCAGTATGAATATTGTATCAATGAAGAACATAAAATCAGTCTATAGCATTTCTCTTTGTAGAAAACCTAATCATAAATATTTCTTGAACCAACTCTATGCCAGTTCCTTCTTCCTCCGATTCCACATTTTAACACTTGCCTCTACTTTATGAACTAAGTAATATTACTCAAAATCATGGACAGAATTTCTTTCTGGTCATTGATTTTATTTTAAAGATATGAAAATTTCCCAAAAATTTCTTATTATAACTAAATTTTAAAATGACAATTTACTAAATGGTGATTTCAGATCAATGTACATGAATGTACAAGGACACTAATGAATATGCACCACTGGTTTTAAGAGCAACATTTAATTTCAGATTGTATATGACTCAAGATAATGGTACACCGTGTTAAAAAGTCACAGAAGTACATGGAACATAGAAAAAGTCAATTTATTTCTAAAGCTGAATGTTCACAAAACATCACTTTCAGAAATAGAGTTATAAAATTAAATGAAATTCAGTTAGCCATTCTGTTATACTGATAAAACAAATTTCATCATATGATTGAGTGACTGATCAAACTCAGATTGCCGGCATGAGAACATCACCTGGTGCTTCCGGTCTTTCCCCACTCACTGCTGGTGATACGTCAGCATTTCTGTATTTCTTTTCCTTCTCTTTCTCTCTCTTAATCCACTTTGGGCCATCAACCTCTTTATTGCACTGTGCAATACAGGTGTGTGGAGATATTTTCTTTCCTTCAAAATAAAATATAGTACCGAACCAAAATACATATCAGGTTTTTTCTTCTGTAATCAAGAATATTCCCACTGTTTGCATCAGATATTGTCTATCAAAATTCAACAGAACTAGCTTTAGTCATTTTGTACCCAATACACACTCAACTCTTATTAACATGAATTTTGTCTTTCTAGCTTTAGATAAGCCATAACAACCACCTGTGGCTATTAATTACCATCTGAGCTATGCCAGTTGGCATATGTTACTTGATACTTGGTTGAAGAGAATTCACAGCTTAATTACACACAAATTACACTTCACTCCTTATCCTATGTTACTTTGTTACTTAGTGATTCATTTACATACAGTTTCAAACTGAAAAAAATCATCTTCAGCATGAATAATACAAATAATTTAAGACAGATTATTTACTCCTTAAAATTTGTGCCAAGAGAAATGCATGAAATCTTAAGCATGAATTTTATTACATTCAAAACAACTGAATTCAAAATCTGAACTATTTTATGACATCCTTACAATCCATGCATCATATGATATGCATGATTTTTCTGAACTCAAGGAACAAATGAAGCATGAATTTAAAACAAATAAGTTCAACAGTTAATTACAGACTTACATGAATGAACACATTGTATGTAATTGAGACTAATCTTGTGCTTTATTCGAATTTCAAACCTCCCTACGAAGTCAAATCTCTCTCCTTTTCATGTCCCTCACTTTCCGATGAGTGCCACTTACTACATCCCAGAGCTAAATGTTGTCTTACCTGAGAAACTTAGACTGTTTAATTTCATGAGGGAGGTTATTTTAAAAGCCTAAATTCCATTTGGGAACACACACTTCCTCGTTTAGCTTTGCCAATCAGGATTGCTACTTTAACTGCCAAAATTGTTATTACCCCATAGAAGTTAGAATAACCCTCTCTAGTCTGCCTTTATTAATTAATATTTTTGGAAAATATTATCTGATGACACCTATTTCAGTTTTTATTATGAGAGAGAGCTGCGTATTTACAAGATGATCTTGCATAAGATTGGCAGTTATTTGACTACTTTACAAAATGTTTGATAGGATTTTGATTAAACTTGGTCGAGAATACTAAGTCATTAAGACCTTGGTTGTGTTTGATCATAACTGAAGTCCATGACTTTGCATCTGAATTGCTGATCTTAACAGCACTCAAGCAGCTATATTTCTGATCAAATTTTGCACTCGAGCAACTTTATTTCGATCAAATTTTGATCAAACATGTTAAAATAGTAGTTTTTAAAATTAATATATTTTATGAGCAAGATCTTAATGAGGTAATCTTGTATCTGATTGGTTAACTGTTTTCTTCCTCTCCTTTCTTTTTTAAAAATCTGCACTTCTTAGATATTATTGTCTATATCTTGCTGAGAAAATGGGAGAAGGTAGATGCCTTTCCCAAGGACACTGAGGCAGCCAGCCTGTTAAGTTGTGTAAGCAATGTGAGTGAAGTCGAGTCCATTATTCTATTTTGAGATTAGGTATTTTAGACCAGTTTCTGCGTTATTGCATTATAAAGTCACAGTAAATTATTTTTACCATCAGTGTCTTCTTAAACAACACAAATGAGATTATCAGTTGTAAGTTGCAAGTCATCTAGGTGTTAGGTTTGAAAAAAAATTGCTGTATCCCTTCGAGTTAATATAATGCATGTGAAAAACTTAAAATTCAGGACAAGCAACAATAAATAATGATATGAAAAATTGTATCCTGATCATTTATCTCTAGTTAGTGGCTTCACCCAGAAAGTGGGTACACTGTAATTGCTTGTAAGTCAAGTCCAACAGCAGTGTAGACACTGATCTGCTGTGGCAAATCAGGGTCAGTGTTGTTTTTTCTACTGATTACTCCTCATAAACTGCACAGACCCAGATCTGCCAGCACATTGTGCGACAACAGATCTGGGTCTGTGCATTTTGCAGTTGGACTTTATTGAGTATGAATGGTATATGTTCATGATGAACAGATATCAAACTTCTTATTTCAAAAAAAGGGCTTGGCCGAGATCACTAGTCCCAAAAGTATTACTACATATATGCGGAAAAATTGAATATTTGTGAACAACTTTTTTATGCACTGGTTGCATACCTTTCAGCTTTTATTTAATGAACATTTATAAAACTGACCTCAGAGATTCATATTTTGACTTAAATATGAGAAAAACAACATTGAAAAGTTGCATATATACTTGGAGTCTTCTTTTTGCACAAATTACAAGTGGATATAGGCACAAACAAGCATAATAAAACAGAATATTTCATTTCACAACATTTTTAACATAAGCTTTCTGTGAAACTTGATATAAAGGAGTAACTTGACATAACAAACGTACATAATTGGACACCATTATCTGCGGAACATACAAAAGATTAACTTTTTCCTACTTAAAAATTCTGAAAACATTTCATTATTTAATCTGATTTGTGCTGTTTGTGGTATTCAATGGTCAGGTAATCAAATGTGAAAAAACAACATTATGTGTTAATTAACCATATTTTGCTTAAAAACTACATTTGTTACAATTTTCCAGGGTTCTTCCTCCACCATTAATACTGGCCGCCATGTATAGCCTATCTTGTGCTGAAAAATGGCGTTAAACCCTATAACAACAACAACAACAACAACATTTGTTACACATGCAACTTGGACACCAGATCCCAACTAAGATGGCAAATGATCTATAAATATTCACATGAATTAAAAACAAAACAGTACATGTGATGTTGAAAAATCCATAACTTTGTAAAACAAATATAAATAGAAGCAAAATAAATAAATTGGTGCCTAGAAAATATGTATTTATGTGAGATAACAGAGAGATAATGAATTTCAGTGTCTTAGTTATTAGTGTTATCAAAAATGATAGTCCAGGAGATTAGTCCAAGCAGCATAGTACTTGCTGCATGTGGACAAATTTTGCCGCATTAAGTACAAGCACAAAAGTCATTACTAAATTTATCCTAAGTGAAATGCAGCTCGTTACCAAAAACAATAGTCCAGGAGATTAGTCCAAGCAGCATAGTTCTTGCTGCATGTGGAAAAATTTTGCTGCATTAAGTACAAGCACAAAAGCCATTACTAAATTTATCTTAAGTGAAATGCAGCTCTTATAATGCAGAAACATGTTGGTCAGGTAATGCAGTCGGCCATGTAACTGCCATTTTCCAGATTCAACCAAACCTGCATAAATCTACAGGGAAAGAATATCCCTTCTTCATAAACACTGATTCTGACATTAAAATTACTACAACCAGTGGTCCAATTTAACTATGTACCTTTGATTCAGACGAAACTTCTGCTACCTGAACAAAATTGGTGCTCCTCTGATCTTAGTCGCATTTGGTTCCGCATATAACAACTTTGGAACTCTGCAGACACGAACAGTGTGCAAGTACTTGTAGTCAAATAGCAATATCTGTATATGTTTTAATGATGTAAAATAGTTTCAGGTGCTGCAATTGTGATGTTTAGAGATCTATTTGAGTGCCACAAAATAAAAGGTCTCCATGTGAACTGATGGATTCTGCATATAATGCTGTGGACACACAATCCAGTATATTGAAATTAAGACTCATAGTTTCAAAATATGAACTTTAATTATCTGCTGTATCTGGTGATTAAAAAAGGTTTTGGCATGTTTTATGATCTGTGGGCTATTATTTTCTTTCAGGTCTCTTTGTTGTAATTATACAGGACAATAAATAGTACAGTGTTTGGTGGACATGTGTGACTAATATTTCCAGGTCTTAAAATTTGCAACGTTTTAAAAGTTTGCTTTTCTAGCCTTTGATTATATGTTATTTTGTCTTTAATAAGTTCATAATGATGTATTCTATTGCTCTTAACTTTGCTAAAATTACATAAGAGCTGCTTCAAGGAAGATGATGATAAAAATAGCCCCAATTTTCAAGTTATTTTGCTTTCATCAATTGATGCAAAAATTGACAAATAATTGTGCATCTTGGAGATAGTTTAATTATTACTGCATTTATATATCTACATTTGGCTGCTCCAAGATCAACTTTTATCATAACTTTTTCACTTTTAAATCCATCAGTAGCAGAGGCACCCATGATCTCGACTAGAGGCCGACTGAAACTAAATTTCTTGTTTCGGCCGAAAACGAAACCAGACCGAAAGTTATAAATTGACTTTCGTCCGAAACCGAAAGTTTAACTACTCCTTTGGCCGAAACTGAAAGATAAACCGAAGTTGCCAAACACAAGATGTATTAAATAGGCCTGGGTCATGATGCAATGCTACACTAATTAAAAACAAATCTAGAAGTAATCATTCAGAGCCTGCAGTAAGAGGACTTCGCTAAATGTCATCTTTTAGTGTTACTTAGTAATTATATCCAAACAAACGAATGCTGTAGTTCAGAAACAACAGTTTTTCCGCATTCTCGCCCAGCAGGTTGCTGCGCCAGGCTGCATACAACTGTCCTGCACTAAACAGCTGTTCACTGGCCACGCTGGTCGGTGGCTCAGACAAGTATTTGTGAGCTGTGGCTTCCAGAAGTGGGTATTGACTGCAATGCCAGTACGCGTATATGTCCGTGGTCATTTGAGGCAGACGCGGTTCCTTTAAATAATTGATCAACTGCTGTTCGTATGGCAGTACAGCGTCAGTTTGACTGTCGACATTTTGTGGTGGGTTCACATAAGCAGGTTGTCTTTCATGCGCAGCCCACAAATCAGCCTCCTCTTGAGCATCTGATTTGGAAGTCTCGTTGCTCTCAAGTTCTTGCTCTACGTTGTCAGTTGTAGCTGCGGATGGCGCAGTCATATTGTTCATAGCGGATTCTTGGACTGAGTGTAGAAAGTCCAGAACCATTTTCTTCGCTGCCATTTTCTCCTGCACATTGAAATATGTATCCTTGAAGCGTGGGTCAAGCAGCGTTGCAGCAAGGAAAGGTGCCAAGGAACTGATATCGGAGAATCGATGGGTCATTGCATCATGCAGCGCCGCTTTCATTTGATTGAGGCCATGGTCTGCTGCTGTAGTGTTGAGCATGTTCTTCAAATTTGAGACAAGCGGTATCACAACAGATATGCATGCATCATCAGCACAAATCTCCTGCGTTGCAGTGTAAAATGGTTTTAAGAATTTTAACAACTCTTCCAGCCAGTTCCCACTCTGCGATTGAAAGACTGTTGATTCTGCCACGCTGCACGCTGTACAGATTAATCGCCTTGCGCTGTTCGACCAGCCGCTCCAGCATAAGATATGTACTATTCCATCTAGTCTCAATGTCTTGCAGTAGGGAATGTTCTGGGGATTTAACTGTTTGCTGGTGTTCCACGAGATGACGGCACGCCTGTTCACTATGCTTAAAGTGAGTAACAATCTTGTCAGCCTTCTTGACGACAGCTTCTACTGATGTCTGCGTGAACAAGGCATCATGCAGAACCAACTGCACTGTGTGGGACATGCAGCCAATATCAGTGACGCCTGCGACGCTTATTGCCATTTTCATGTTGGCGGCATTGTCGTGCACTCCAACGTGAATCTTCTCCACGATCTCCTATTTCGTCATGGCTTCACCAAGTTTCGATTCAAGATAATTTCCATCATGATCTTCTTCCAGCACCATTGCACTCAAAATAACTTTACGATGCACAGCATCATGAATGAAATGACCCGTGAAGCTTAGTAAAGAAGATGATTTTGTTGGATTGCTCCATCCATCTGTAGTAAACGATATCCAGGTGGCCTCCTGCAACAGATTTTTCACGTGTTTCACGACTTTGTCATATGTGGCAGACATCAGCGTTGTTCGGTAGTATTTTTCACTTTTTACCTTATAGCGATGAGCGCTGAGTGGATCACCAATGTTCAGTCTTTTGAATGCCTCACCTTCAACAATTGAGTAGGGTAACATGTCGACAATGATCAAGTCCATGATGCACTTATCAATTCACTGAACTGCAACGTGGTCATCAGGCCAGACCATTCTGCTCTTGACCATTGATGTCAAGGTCGTCTGCACAAAATTCGGTAGTGCATGTTTAGTTGCTTTCTCTTCCATCATCAACTTTTTTGAGGCACGCTCTGCTCTGTCGTTCATGGATCTCTTGAGATATGTACCATGGAGCTCCTTGTGGCAGCTGGCCAGATGACCTTTCAAGCCTGAAACTGTCTGAAGTCTTGGTTTATCGCTGCCAAGTGATAACAGTTTGTTGCATTCTTTGCACTGCGCCTTGCTTGCATCAGATTCGATTTTTGTGAAGTAATCCCACACTGCATTTTTCGACATTCTTTGTGGTGTATAACTAATCCGTTTACTATTAATTTCAATTTTCTATTTCGCACAGATTAATTCGCTACAGTTTAACTAACTGAAATTATCAATATTGTCAGACTTTGAAATCTCTGTATTCAACACGCGAGTAGACTGAAATGCAACACATAAGCAGGCGGGACGGGAACAGAGGCATTGCACAAGTTGTTTTCTTCCTGCCAAAGAGAGTTCATCCAAGGACGGAGATACAAGCTGCCGGCTGTTGACCGGTTATTAGCCGACAATGGTTGCGGTTGTAACCTCGCTACCAAGCTGCAGCTGCTGGCGCGCTTGTGTTTATTTGTATCTTAGTGCCTAGAATTGCCTAGCGCCGACTGACCAGCCGACAAGCAGAGTAATAGACGCAGCACTAGCGTTGCATTCTGAAAATTAAAATAGATCTTCGGCTGATGACCGAAAGTCAATATCAGTTTCGGTTGAAACCGAAAGCTAACTTTTTGGCTTCGACCGAAACAGAAACTATGCCGAAAGAGGCCATTTACCAACTTTCGGCGCCGAAACCGAAACTGAAACCGAAACCGAATTTCGGTCGGCCTCTAATCTCAACCAAGCACAAAGACAAGATGTAGTCATATTAAGTCATCATTAATGCCATCTCCATATCAAACCATATTCTTAATCATTCAGATGACCTATTGCATTTGAAAAAATGACCATCCGGACTTGAAAAATCTGAATTTTTGTAACTTGCCTCCTAGGCAAGTAAAAACAGAGCTCAGTTACTCAGTCCACTTGTTCAGAGCCTGCTATTGACAGAAAAGGAATATATTTCTGCACTCTGACAAAAGCTTTTAAAGATGATAAAGAATAAAACTAAGATACTACTATTTACATAGTTATCACTTTGTTCATTTTTTTATATTGGGGACTGGATTATATCAATGTTGGTTACTGGTATATATGAAATCAAATAAAATCAAAATTTCAGTAGACAATGTGACCTTTTTTCCTGAAGTACATTTTTTTAAGAGGCAAATAACTGGACAATTAGTTTAAAGCAACTGGATATTTCTTTAGTACCGTATTTTATGTAATTTTTTGTACACGAAAAAATAATTATTAATTTCAGTGTACGAAAAATTATATGTAAAATAAATAATTATCATTTGGTGGTACTGACCGTGTACGAAAAATAAAGGGATCGTACCAAAACAAGTTCTACAGTACACACACTACTCGACAACCTAACTGTACAAACGTACAAAGTAAACGTATATTTTCTGTCTCATTCTGCTCTCCCTACAACAACAACAACAACAACAACAACAATTCAAGAATCTAATTACAATAAATCAAAAGTACTGTTGTTATGAGAGAGAGAGAGAGAGAGAGAGAGAGAGAGGATTATGTCTCAGTGTGCAAGCTCGTCTGCATTTAGAACATATGTAGCTGTTATGTTGTGTAATATAGGCAAAATGATCAAGATGGTTTGAACATGTGTAAGTTATGGGTGTTATTTATTGGTAAATTGTACGCAACGATACGACCCCACATCGTCAAGAAATTAAGTGCAAGTTGTATTTTTACCGCAACAATAATCTCATTATCAAACTGCAATAAAAAAATAAAGAACTTGAAATCAACGTTGAAGTTAATGCGCGTGAGTGCACACGCGCACGCATGTGTTTGTGTGTGCATGCGCGCCAGAGAGATCAATCAAACAAAAATTTTTCAGTGTACAAAACCATATTTATTCAGTGTAGTTGTGATTTGTAGCTTTTGCAAAGAGAAATAAAGACTATTTTCAGTTACCTGACGAGTGGGATAATCCTCATGTATTACGACCCTACTATATTCCATTAGGAATAAACACCGCAAAATCAACAGTTCGTTCTTGTTTTAATTACGATGTACATTGTTACAACAACCACATGGCTATGCAGTTATTTACACGGTAATTAAACATTCTTAGGGCTTTGGTTATTCCAGTTGAAATCAGATTGAGGGCAAGAATCGACTGAAGAGGTCAAATCAGCGAGGCCACCAGTAGGGAAATGAGGCTTGCTTTAGGGAAATGAAAGTCTGTCAATGTGCTATTGAAGCCGTTGTCCATATAGCAGATGTTATAAGGACAAGCGATCATATGCATTACTTGTTATTTGAACTCGCCAATAAAGATAATAGTGGGGTATATCATAGAATAGATTTGCAATAAAATGTTAATTATATCCAAGTCAAAACAGAACAAGCACTTAAAAGATAGTATATGTATATATACGAATCGATTTAACGGAGTCCATGACTTTCAAATTTACGATGGAAAATGACAAGAATTTTATATTTTGTGTTTGTATGACTAATGAAACAATAAGACTAGTTGACCAATGGTCTGTGGTCTTCACTTTAGCATGTACTGAGATGTAATTTTTGTTGGATAAGACAACATCAAAGGGCTTCCGAACTTGTTTTAAAATGCACGTGGTGTTTTGTTACGGTGACGGACTTAATAAGGAGAACTAATTAACGATAATATTTAAAGGTATGGTCTGTGAAGTCCTTTGTTCATTTGTTAATAAACACCAGTAGATATTATAATGACAATAAGAGTTTATGCACATGGGCGCCCGCAGGATCTTTTACAAAAATGGTGTGTGTGGGGGGGTCAGTAAGTCACGGCCGGGAGAGTTAGTATAGTAGGCAGTCTGAAACTAAAGCTAATATTTACTAAGCGTTTTGAACAGAATCTTGTGACGTATTTTCAGCTTCATTTGCATGATTAAATATATATATTGCAGTATGATATCCTGGGGGGTCATGTGACCTCCCTTGACCTATGCTGCGGGCACCCATGCTTATGCCTCAATCATTATATTTTCTCACCAAGAATTAATCATTAATTTTTGTAAAAACAAAATGGGAATACGGTATTTTTGATCTTTTTTTGCAAATGTAAATCTTCTTAGTGGAAATTTTATGTCTGATAATTTAATGAATTTTTCAAATAATACAAAATGATATGTGCGAAAAATTATGATACATTTTAATAATTATTATTTTGATAACTGGATTGTGTACGAAAAATTAAAGGGTACGAAAAAATAACTGAAATACTGTATTGCAATTTCAGTGTTGTATCAAAATAAAAGTAAAAATATGATTGTTTGGGGCAAGTGGAATTGAATCGTGGAAAGTGTATGATTTATTTTTAAAAGCCTCTTGCCCTGGGTTTGTACCTTTAAAGATTATTCTCAGAGTATTGTATTGACTTCAAGTTTTCACCAGAAGACTTCTTAT
Source organism: Megalonaias nervosa (assembly GCA_016617855.1). Lineage (NCBI taxonomy): Eukaryota > Metazoa > Mollusca > Bivalvia > Unionida > Unionidae > Megalonaias > Megalonaias nervosa. The sequence goes on along the minus strand of JAECUM010005811.1, from coordinate 24,176 downwards.
AATGTTTAATTGGTCCTCCATAAATATTTATCTAGTAAGCAAGCGAGGATGGCCATTTTGAAATTCTTGCTTTTGCTACTTCTCCTGAATGGTTGGTTTTGTTGACATATGGTTTTCATCAAAAGATTTCAGATCAGGGTGGCAAGGGATCCTCAGTAGGGTCGCCGAGGGTCATCAGTAGAAAATTTAAAAATCCTGTCATAAGCATGAGGGTTAGGAAGGCTTGTTGGTGGCTAGTTTAGGGTCACAGCTTTAAAATGTCAGGAGCCACTGCAGTATGGCTGCTGCATCATCCATCTTAAAAATGTTGTCAGTTATACTTGTCCTGAATGGATGGTCATATTAACAAAGGGTTTTCACAGAAAGACTTCTTATGATACCTAGTTGGTCCTAAACAAAAACATTGTATATCAGAATCATCTTATCACTACTCCTGATGAATGGATGGTCTTATTGAAATGTGGTTTTCTTCTTAATTATGTCGGGTTGGTCCTGTAAGTGTAAATAAAACTGATGGTCATCATGTTATCAGATTCACTACACCTCTTGAAAGGCTGGTTGTATGGACATGTTCATTTTTATTACTAAAACACTTCTCACTCTATGTAGTTGGTCCTAAATAAAATGATGTCTGACATACCAAAATTTAACAATTCTTTTAACAACTACTCCTTCTAAATGGATGACTTTACCTATACGTGTATTAAAATGATGCGGATTTTGGCAGCCATCCTGAAAATCATTATATGGCTGCTTCTCCTCAACAGATTGTCTTATCAATTGTGGTCTTCTGTAAGACACTTTTTTGGCTTTGAATGAAAATGGTGCAAAACAGACCACCAGCATAGGTGTACTTTTGTGAAGGAGTTTTGGAAATCCCACCTGATTTTCTGTGTGTTAGGTTAAATGTCACAGTGTGCATTTTTGTATATCATTTAGCTTATGGAGACGGCAACTTACATACACTAGTAAATTTTGACCTGACTTTATATTTAGTTAGATTCCAATGAATAAGTTCATGGTCATCCTCTGATGGTGAATTTAAAACCAATGGTCTTGACTTAGGTTGTAAGCTGTTCTGGCATGTAAGTATGATAACACAAAGAAGTATCAATGAATTTTTATCAAAATCAGATCTTGGATATATCCAATGAATGACTTTAATAATACCACCTAAATAGCATTGGATTTTCCCCTCAAAAATATGTATTAAAGATTTAACCAAACTTATCATGTGGGTATATCTTGACATTGTCTGAGACCAGTTACGTGATTTTTTTATCCCTGAATGATGACATCAGGTTAAAGGTTAAAAGTCGTAAAACAAAACTCTATGCTGCACCTACAGGTTTCTCGTGAGCATCTTAACTCGGACATGTAAGAAAATATTTTTGTTACTAAATGCTATGTTGGCATTGCTTAAGAATATCGAGATAATTTCATCAGTTTAAAAAAAGTTGAGAAGAAATGGTCTTTAATGTTATTGGATTCCTTCATGTTTTGGTCAGTATAGTGTCAGTTCATCAGCTGACTCTTAATATATCCTCTCCATGGTTACAGTCTAGACTTTTCTCTCGGACTTGTTTTATTCTGTCTTGCATTTTTACAATGCAGCCATAAAGATGAGTTATCAAAGTCTACTTCGGAACCATATCCATACAGTACTCTTGTTAGAAGTCGGCAGCCAGCAAAGTTTGCTAATTTGCTTTTTCCTGTCTTTGTTTACAACATTTTTCTTCATGTCTGAAATTATTTCTCCCAAATTATTTAACCAACTTTTCAAACTCTGAACAACATGTTGATATGTATCTGACACTTGTTAACTTCACAGTTGTTTAGTTGGAACTATTATAATTACTAAATAAGATGGTATTATAACCTCTCACTCATTCAAATGATTCACCATTGAAACTGATTGTGTCTTTTGTTCTCAATAAATATTCAGTCCTGCATTGCATGTAGTATAGAAGGTATTTACATGTAGATGTATTCTTACATGCTGTATATACATGTATTTGCATGTAAGATGGACTGAAACACAGACCCAGATCTGCTGTTGCATAATGTGCTGGCAGGTCTGGGTCTTTGCAGTTTGATAGGAGTAATCGGTAGAACCATCAACATACTGTAGATTTTTATCAACTGGTGCAATATAGGGCTTGTGTTAATTTATGTTAGGCCCCAGTGTCCAATTAACAATACTTCGTTTCATTTGTCACTGAGGGATCAATGCCAAATGTTGTTGGCATTCACTATTTCATCAGGCATAATATAACATACATAAATATTCATAGATTTTGGACATGTTGGCTTTATTCTGCATCATGTAGATCTAGCAGTATTTCATTCGAAAAAAGTTTTATTTTTAAATTTTAATTTGAGTTTGAGCACTGAATAAGATAAAGCTTAAAGTCCAACACTTTATCTGTGACTGGAGTTGAGGGGGGGGGCTGCAGGGACTGGGTAGTAGGGAACATCCTTAAAAACTAATTGCTTAAAAGTTTCAGGTATGCAGGGGGCCATCATTTCATTTTTGAGTAGGTCGAAAGAACTCGCCTTTAACAATCACTGCCATCTCTCCTCTGTCCACGTGGGTTTGAGTCACAGGTTTGGCCAATGTGAGTGTGTGAGAAAGCTTGCCAGTCTCTTCCAGCAGGTTGGTGGTTCTTACTGGGATTTTCCCAGGTTCTTCCTCCACCAGTTCCTTGCTGCCATGTATAGCCTATCCTGTGCTGATATGTTAAGTTTTTGCAATTGGTTTAGTGTCTGACATCATCCTTATGGGTTTATTCATCTTGGAACCTTGTGCTGCTCTCTGTGGCAAAAGGAGGCACAGTGACCTTCTCTTACATACTATAGCAACTTTAATAGTTATTGAGGTCATGTGTTAGAGTAGTGGAGTCTCTATTTGACAGAATTCTTGCTCAAGAAAATTGCTTAGAAGTGAGGCAGAGGAAAAATTAAAACCTTATTGTTTATCTACACCACAACTTGGATTCCAGGGTTTAAATAAAACCATTTAAGTAGAGAATTGATGAAAATTTTCATTGTGAAACTTTGCTTCTTAGAATACTGCACTTTTGAGATTTGGGAGACGTGATTAGTAAAAATGTTTTGTGCATCCCCACTCTGTGAAAAACATATTTATCCCACACAGCTTCAATAAAACTCACTTCGAACAGCATGGAAGCAGTGACAAGAGACATCTTAAAATAACCCCTTCTGATACAGTTTTTAAAAAGATGATGGTGGAAGAAAAAGTAAAACCATATCACACATCTACACTAACATATTTTTATTTAGCGTAATCCTTAAAGTATCATAGATGAAGAGATTGCAAGCTTCATCATAGACTGATGGACAGAGGGAGTTAAAATATAATAGCATTTTGCTGAATTGCTGGAATCTTTTATTATTATTATTATTATTATTATTATTAAGGGATAAAATGAAAATACTGTATTTTGATGCTTTTTATTGCTTTACACGGTAACTATTCCTTAATTTCATATCTTGTATAGAACAGTCCACAGCTATGGGTGCAATTTCTTTGTTGCATTTTGTATCCAGTGGTGTGGTACCTAATGCACTGAAGCAGCTGGATACAGCAGTTAGGGATAAAAGAAATGTGAATGTTACACAGAGCCTCTATGACTGTGAAATTAAACAGGAAGGGGGTTTTAACAAAATACAAATGCCACTGTTTACCAAGGTCAACAAGTGGTGCCCCTTTTTGTATATATTGCTACAGTCAGTGTTTAAAAGTTCACATTGCTGCAATGGTTATAGACTGGTTATTCTGGTCTGGGATAGAAACCAGGTCAGGCCAATCCAATAATCTAGTTTTTATTATACCAGAATCCCCTTCATATCTTTGTACAAAGCTCTGGAGAGGTGAGTGACTGGTTATTGCAAATTGTTTGGTGAAAGGTCAGTCATTTCAGGAACAATTTGTGGTAAATAGTCTTTGTCTAGGTTACTTGTCTGAGTCACTCTAAAAGTTCAAAGTGTGAGTCTTTACTGGGGTTTTTGGCAGTTGAATTAAGGCAAAACTGTTTATCAGCTATTAGGAGCATTTCAAGATTTAAACAAATACAGTTTCAAGTTGTTGTGTGTACAGGAGAACCTCGTTAATCTGGACACCTTCATTGCCATTGAATATGTTCAGTTTTCTTGATAATTGAATCATGCCCATTTTTATTTCACTTGTACATGTATTTGCTTGCTGTACATGTACTGTATATTCAATAATGGTTAAAATAAATTAATGTATACATCTATTGACTTGTGTTTATTTCACTTTATCATAACATGCACTTGTGAATAAATATAAAAGTTTGAACAATTAACACATCAAACTATATATGTACATATTATGTCATTTTCCAGAAGAAATCTGTGACATTTATTTGACTGGATTCTTTGGCAGGCTGATGTCCACAATGCATAGATCCGAAATGAGTAGATAAGCCCCGCCCCCTTGGAGACTGTTACTAGGTACCCCAAGCTTCCCGTTAAAATGGCTGAATCATCACAGAATATAGGCACCATGTCAGATTCTCTCTCGCGTATTCCCGATAACATTTCACTTAAATACCTTCCTGATCATGATAAACTTTCCAGTAAAGTGTTGCAGAAGGGTTTGAACTATTTTACGCAAGGATATATACACGAGATCAGAGTTTTGGAGTTTGAAAATAAGATTCACATAGAAGCGAGATGCTGGCCATCTATGAAGAAGAACCAGCCTCCGCACCGTCTGCACATCGAAATTACCGAGGAAAAGTGTGAAGATGCATTCTGTTAATGTAAAGTGGGGTAAGATTTAATATATTTTGTATTTTTTATCAACTATTTTTAATGTTTGAACATGCATTTTAATACCCTGAAGTAATGGCAAGTGTAATAGTATAAGTCATGCAGGTCATGTAGACGTTCGGTACCGACTATTTCAGTAATGTGGGTTATTTTTTACAGTTTGATTGCACATACTTTAAATTGGTGAATATTCACTTTATTAGGATCCTCATACATCCATATTTCTTTAGAAAGTCATAATATACACACAGTTCGAGATGTACATTCGGCATCAACAAATGTTAAATTACGTAATGGATACATTTGGATGAGGTCAACCTAAAGGTGTTAGCATGCTGTAGTCTCACAATGAAAGCTGCAGCTGTTGAAAATAAAAATTTTATTATCCTGTTAGTTACCCTGATTTCACACGAGGTCCTTTTCTCTTGACCCAATTTAGTACCTGGCCACCTTTGTAAATGTCCACAGTGATCAATAATTTTAGTCTGGGGTCATTCATATACGACTTCACACAATGTGGGAGGATTTTTTAAAACCCCGCCCCGGCCCCGTCACAAAAACTCAGCCCCATCGTACAACGTCACAAAGCTTTCACACACCCCAACCAATAAAAATTGTCAAAATTAAAATTGGTTTGAAATCTCTTTGCATTAGAAAAACAATACAACATTGCATTCTAAATTATGTCTCTGGTAGATGGCGCTGGTGTTGGTTTTGTGACATCACATTTTTAAATACTGCAACCCCCATCATCATACTTGTTCGATATAAATCTGCAACAACTCTAAAGGGGTTGATAGGTTGTGATCCAAATGGTTGTGTAATGTTTGTTTCAGAATTATTTACAGGATCAATTTCAGATAAATCTATCACAGAGCAATCTGGTTTTTATGATATGCTTAAAACACTAAAATCAATTGGTTATATTAAAGAAGGAGATGCCATAATGGTAGACAAAGGTTTTAACATTGCAAAAGAAATAAATGAACTCGGTTTGAAAATAAACATTCCACCATTCGCATCGTTAAGGAGGCAAATGACAGCTTCTGAGACACTTTTGACTAACAAAATTGCCAAACATAGGGTACATATAGAATGTCTCATATGTAAAGTTAAAACGTACAAACTTTTATCACACTGCATTCCTACATCTTTGTTTCAAAAGGCCAACAAAATATGGACAGTGTGTTGCCTTCTAATACGTTTTCAAGATGTATTTGTTAAGGATGAACACTGAATATACTGTGATTGGATAGTACCTGATACGATAATATTGACCTGATCTGCACGTCTCCTAGAGGTGTTGATACCTTAGGAATGTTTGGTGCAATTCTGCACTCTAGGGGTGTTCCCTTCAGACAAGAGAGATGAGACATGTCCCTTTCATCCACTTTCGGTACTCTAAATGTAAAAGAAATGTAATAAAATAATTGTTTAAACAATGTTGTTTCTGTGTTTACTTCATATCAGTGCCTATTTTAGACATCTATAATTTTGGCACATACTCTCAATGCACACCTTATTACTTGTTCTATTTGATGACATTGTATTGTACATTTACATGAATATTCCTATTACGTATCAATTCAAGTATGTTGCATCAGCATGATGAATAAAAACAAAGTATTAAAGCTAAATTGTTTGTTGTGTTTATTTTAATCTGAAAGTAATAAATAGCTAACTCATTGTTACATCTACAATAAGATTTTAAACAAGTATTTCTGTTTGGAAATAATTTATATTTTAAATTCATACTTTTTGTTTATATCTGTCTGGCAAACCACTGACTTCCTTTTCCTACTCTCTGTCTCTAGCAACCATGACATGGTTAAGTGGCACTGGTTTTATTTTTGATCCCCTTGGCACATGCCATTGCTGAGGTATGCTTGTGCAGCTCAGCTGGTCAGGAACAGTGGTGAAGTTATGCAGTTTGAAACCCTGCAGGGACTTAATTAGCCCTACTACATGGGAGCAATGCCCTCTAATCCTGCAACAATAAATTTTTCACATATCATACACATTATATACACACACACACACACACACACACACACATATATATAATTGATTGTGAAGTATAAGCAATATAATTGAAACACTTTTCAGACAATATCAGTTTATTAACTTGCTAGCTTTGCATATTTACTTTAATATTAATGTCTGAATTTATTCTGAAATTAAACTTGTTAAATTTCATATGTAAAAGATGAATAAAGCTAGACATATTCTATGAGTTACTTGGCCCTTTCATACTTGTGTTTTCTTCCAAATGCAGGCATTTGCGTTTATGTTGACTGGTTTCATTTTGTTGTGAAGAAGCTCTCTTCACTGGAAGTTTTCTTGCTGGCATAGTACATGAACCATCAGCTTGAATGGGGTCTGGGTAATTCTCAGTTGGTCCATTTCCTCCAACAAAGTGCTGAAAAATATGTATATTTACAAAACAATGCATTATATGACAATCAAACAAGCAAAGTAAATCTGACATTTTATATTGATATCAGCAAAGAAATATTTTATATCTATATTTTAATTTAGATGTATGGGCAATGTAGTCTGAAATAAAGAATTCGTATTCTTATTCATGACCTAGTCATAACATAAATATATGCTCCATTATACATACACTGATAATAACCCGATGTATTAACCTGTTGTTAATTCCTGCAATACAAGATAAAAATATCAACGGGGCTGGTATGGGATAAATGTATTCTTATAATTAAAGCACAAATATTACAAGGTGACCTGGATGCCCGAGTGGTCAAAGGCTCTCACCTTTACTGGTCACTACCATATCACCTACATCCACATAGGTTCCAATCTCGGGTTCAGCCAATGTGGGTATGAGAAAAGCTTTTTAGTAGCTTCCTTTGAGTCTGTGGCTTTTTCCGGGTCTTTCATCCACCAGATAAACCTGGCCGCCATGTATAGCCTATCGTGTACTGAAAAAAATGTAGTTAACCCATGATAACAACAACAACAACAATTACATAAACCAGCCTTACGAAATGTGTATTAATCTTTTTCTATTTAACATTATTTTCTAGAATACTACTTATACTTATTTACCATAGTGAAATCTAAATTGAATTACCTTTGAGCAAACGGCCTTGTGTTGGTTTATTCGTGCGATATTAAGCTGTTCTTGTGGTCAACCACACGCTTTGATCCATTGTTTCACCTTTTCCAAATCACGTTTTGGAGTCGGAAAATGTATAAAACGGCCTCCTTCCAACCTTTCCGGATATCTCTCATCTACATTGCACGTTCCCCATGCACATCGAAGCACCATTTTGTCAATATATCGCAAAAATCACGAAAGTCTGTAATGCAGCTTATTTTCACCACACGTTTGTTTGTGGGTAAAACATGGCGGATGTTACTGTAGCACCAGACGCTCTTATCCGATTGGTCAATATTTGCAGATTTGATTGACAGGTCGGATCTATGCATTGTTGACTTGCCAACGTCAAAGGATGAGTCACATATAATATGCCTGCAGCAATCATCATTGGTAGCTTCTAGGTGATCTTTGTGCTGGCAGATTTTTTTTTATGCTGGCCAGTATCTCTACTCATCTATACTTGCTTGATGGTGTCACCAAAATAATGTAAAAAGTACAATGAATTCAAACTAATATCTCACAATTCAGTGTGCTATAGTAAACTAATAAAATGCTGTTGTTTTTATAAGACTTATTTGCAAGATATAGCTGCTAATAAGCCGATAATTGACGTTGCTTTTTATCAGAAATGAAGCCATATACTATACAAAGCTTAAATCAATCAACTTTATTTGTACAGCTATCAACAGACTGTGATTGCTACATACACCTGATACCACAAACATGATCACATGATCAATTTATAACTTGAATGTGCCACTAGAATTTGACCAGTCAGAAATTGATAAATTGATGCACCTCCAGATTATAATTTTCTTATTTTTGGACAGATTATTTCCGGATTATCGAGGCATATTTTATAGAATATTTTTAGACTTTGGTCACTAATTTTGACTTCCAGATCCAGAACATGGATTTCTGGATTAATGGAGCAAATAATTAACATTCATGAATTCTGTTCCCATTGAACTATGTCTGGATAGTGAAATTACCGGATAAACAGCCCATATTAATGAGGTTACACTGTATATTTGTGGACATGTAGCATGATGTTCCACCCAGTTACATTATTCTGACACCAGGCGACATGTCCTAACACTAGCCTCTTAATGCTGAGCGCCTAGTGAGGCAGCTGTTAGTACCATTTTTACAAGTCTTTGGTTTGAACCTGCGAGCTCCTGCATCTGAGGCAGATGCTCTAGCCACTAGTAGACCTGCCAACCCTCATGATTTTGGCATGAATTTCACAACTCTCGATAGTGATTCATGGATTCATGCAGCATGCAAAAAATCACGAATTCCTGAATTCTCAATCGGCTTAAATCAGGAATAAAATAACTTTATCACATTAAGTGCTAGTCAAAATAGCAGCAGTAGTCACTGATGCCAATAATAACCCTGTATTGCTAGTCGCAGTGTGAGTATAACTATATCGAATTGTTACAGTTTGCCCTATAGAAAGTATTGCAGAGTATATAATGTATATTTAGAACAGAAGTTTTACAAATGCGCGTGAAGAAAACCGGGGCGCAACTGATACACATGTACATACTTGTAGCAACTGTAATTTTTTAAACAAACACTAAATGAAGACAACTTTTTCAAATGTAGAAGTTTTTGAGATATTGAAAGATTAGCATATATTGTAATTTGCTTGAGTTCATATTTTGCCATGCATGTGCTGACACCACTAATGGTAAATCGTTTGACATTTCATCTCCTGGATTAATACTGTTTCGTAATTAAGCCACACTACAGTTAAAATGTTTTCATCTCCAAGGGAAAAGATATGTATTCTACAAAAAGTGAAGTATAGATTGGAGTAGACCAAAAAGTGGCCTTGCATTCAGCCATCAAACATCAATGTACATTATGCTTTTTGCACAATAGTGTGCAGCAAATTTTAGAATTGGTAATGTGTACAGGGACTCGTATTGTTGCTTATAATTTACTTGTCATACATGTACTGTATCATAATATATATGTGGGCATGTGGCAGAATGATGTGAAAAAGCACACTGCTAGCAAAAAGCATATAGATATTGCGAAAATTAAGAGCACCCACAGCAGATTTCAGCTCTGGAGTACTTTAAGCCACCTACTCAAGTTCTGCAAGACACCAATGCTGAAGCATTGTTTGTGAGTTTTCTTGTTGAACATAACTTGCCTTTCTCAGTTGGAGATCAGCAACATTGACAGTTAAAGAGTATTTCCTATTGTTTTGGAAAATAAGACAAACTTTAGTGCCACCTTAGATGCTGAAAAAATTTGCAACAATTTTAGTCACCAAGACTAAACAGCAGGCAAAAAGCCTATTTCAAAAACAAATTTAACATAGCCCATTTGAGGAAGTTAAAGTCTGCCACACCATCACATTATGACAAATGGTGTGGTGAAGTTTGTGTATATCAGTAAATTTGGCTGCAAATAAATTTGTACATGAAATCAGTGTCAATAATATGATTTAGTTTTTTGGGGGGATTTTAATATAATGTGGTACTGACCATCAAAGTTGATGGAGCTAGTGTCATGGTATAAATTTCCACTAATTATGTTCAAAATTCACTAAATTTTTTCCCTCTTTTCAGTAATTGCATGTCTGGAGGGTTGGCAGCTCTGCACTAGGCCACCAGAGTGGTCAGATCAGTTAATAAAAATATACCCCTGAATTATGTTTCAGATATTAATTATTCCTTTATAAGCAGAATACTTTGTGCATAAGGGGGTGGGTGGGCAGCAAGTGGTCTAAAGTGCTCACCTGTTCAGATCAATGACATCTCACTTCCAAACACATGGGTTCAGGTTTTGTCTCAGCTGTCGTGGGTATGTTCAAAAGTTTGCCAGTAGCTTCCTGGGGGATTTCCTGGGTTTTTCTTCCTTCTGATATACTGGCCGCCATGTGTAGCCTATCATGTTCTGAAAAATGAAATTAAACTTAAAAGGCAAGCATGAAGAGCGACTCAGAATGATTGTTTCATCCAATGAAGAACTTATGATAGGAGAGCAATGATGTAATATTTATGTTGGTTGTTGAAAATAAGAAATTATCATGGACAGGTTTTAGATAATACAATATGAATTAATTTATCAATACTTCTCACTTGTCACTAGTATACCGTATATACTCACTTATAAAATGAGTCCAAATGCAAACTATGCATAATGTGCTAGAAGATCTGGGTCTATGCAGTTGGTTGGAAGTAATCAGTAGAACAAACAGCGTCGACCCTTATCTGCAGGCACATTTTACAGCAGCAGATCATGATCATTGTTGTTTTCAGTTTGACTTACAAGCAAGTATAGACAGTAAGTATTACAAAGTGGTCACTATGCTGTACAGTTAAGTATTTTCCTCACTTGTAAGTAATAAATATGCAGTCATTCAAAGTTTATTAAATATTTATCTTGGAATTTTGTTCTTGTATGATTTTTTTACCAACTTTAAGCGGATTCAACCACTAACTGGTTCATGATCAATGTTAGGGGTAACGTTTGGAATCTGTTACGTTACAGTACTAGTAATTTTATATATATATGTCACACACACCTGTCCCTCATTATAACATGGTATTTGGGGTCCATAACTGCCAACCACACTATGTACATGATCACAGTATACATCTTGCAAGAATAATTGAAAATTCAGTGAATGCATGTATGTGTGTCAGGTAGAGATGATTTTTGCATGCCCAAAAATATGACAGTAGGAGATGATAATGAAGTTTTTTAAAAAATGCAGTAAAATAAAATGTGGGATGTATCCTTGAAATTGTATTCTATTTTACACCTAAACAGCTTATTTTATTTACTTTTTATCTTTTTTTTGTGCATTAAAAACTTTTGCCAGTAATTAAAGTTATTAAAAAAGAGACTTGATATAGATTTGTTGATAAGGAAAAGGGTTTGAACTGATAGATGGAGAAAAGAATGCATAGATAGAAGAGCAATAGAAGATACACTGTGTGCTAGATAGACTGATCTCATGAACTACATGTACATAACAGTAATGAGTGGCTTTGTGATAATTTATTTATTTGCACACGTGAATGATTTGAGATTTTGTTTTGCATGTATATGAACAATAATCAGTGGCTGTGATTTATATTTTTTACACATATGAATGGTTTGGGATTTTTTCCTCCTGTAATTTGTCACACAGCAAGTATGTATCTGTCTCTTGTAAGCAGTATAACACCCGTCATTGATGGCTATTTTTCATTACATCAGTAGTGCTTTTAGAGAAATCAACAGGGCTTTTAATAATAACCATTCACATTACTTTTGCATCTGCATTGGAAAATGCAAGACTGACCATGGCATTAACTGCATGATGGACAGGCTTTGACAGTGTAACATGCAAAATAAAGGACCAATAGATGGAAGTGGTGACAGGCTTTGACAGTGTAACATGAAATAAAGGACCGATTTATATACAAAATTGTGGGCATTTACAATTTGTAAATGAAAGCATTCAGGGCATATAAACACTCAATAAATGTACTGATGTGTGTAATATGGCCAGATCACAGATTGTAATACAGTACTTGTAATCCAGTACTTAAAAGCAAAATCTCTCACTCTCACTCTCTCTCTCTCTCCCTCTCATTTACAAACCTGACCTTACTGTTGGCAAGTAGATTTGTCCTGCCCTGTTTGAAAGACCAATTGAAATAGAATGGTTTTCTCAAATATTTTAACTAAAGGATCGTAGTTTTTATTTTTCTAATTTTGGTCACGTGATTCATATCACTGCCATGTTGTTTCTAGAATTGATGTTTCAAACACGCTCACAATGCTTCCAAAAAAAACAAATTAGCACGTACATTTAATTGGTCAATTTGTTTTTCATAATTGTTCAACCTGAATGTACTCGCTCTTAAGTCGAGTCAAACTGCAAACAACAAAGATCCTGATTTGCTGTAGCACATTGTGCCTGCATATCAGGGTCTGTGCTGTTTGTTATACTGAATACTCCTAACAAATTGCACAGACCCAGATATATCAGCAAATTATGCGACGACAGATCTGGCGACTCGTCTTATGGTAATTGTTCAAATACAATAGCTACAAGGCATCAGATATACCCGAAGAACTGAGAAAGCTTATCTCTCTGTGCCTCTCTAAATCCTACAGCCAGTTGCCCCAGGCTTTCTACATAGTGATGTTACATGTACCAATTTATCATGTACCATGTGGCTTGTCACCATCATGTAGTAGTGTTGCATACATATAAAACTATACAAGATATATGTAAGCTATGCACTCATTATCACTAAAGAAACAAGAACAGTAATATAACTTGCATTTATTGCCATCCTAGAATACACTTTTATATTGTGAATTCATTTTCTTCATTTGATATCAATTCTCATGGAGTTTGTGGTTGCTAAAATCCACAAATTCAGAGTCCCAATGAACAATTATTTTCCTGTGGAAGTAATAGTCTCTTATTCGAGAATTTATGCACCAAGGACAATACCATTTTTTCAGAAAACCACACAAAATGTATTCTTAAAAAATAAATGTATTCACAGTGTGTGTGTTCGCACACACACACACACACACACAAACAAACACACACACACACACACACACATATATATATATAGATAGATAGAGAGAGAGAGAGAGAGAAGGATGAGGGCAATAGGGTGGGACACTTCTATATTGCTGTTTAGCTGGAACATGTACTGCTGTCTTCAAGATATTGAAATTATTCCATTGCAGTTTTACTTTTCAGGGAAGTAATCTTTGTCTTTCAACAAAATATAGCATGTGATAAAACAATTCACTATCTTCCCAGGCTAGGTGCATGTTGTCTTTGTCAACTTTTATTCATGGCCTTGACGTACATTTCCATTTGCTTTTTTAGGCCGTAAAGAAGTTGCGATGGAGCTATACAGGAAAGGAATTGTTGAGCTGGAAAAGGGAATTGCCTTGGAGATTAGAGGACAGGGTAAGTAATACACACAACAGTGGTGTTATTTCTTGGATAATAATAATTTAAAATCAGAGAATGTAAGGCTTAACACAGGCCAAAGTGCATTTGAATGATCCTATTAGAAATTTGTTTTATCTTCCTCTTTTCAAAAATGAAAATTGCCATTATTGCTGAATTTACATATTTTAGAACAGAATTGGAATTGAGATATTGTCAATTAAAGAGTAAAAAACTGCAGACTTTGCAAGTAATTTCCTGATTATGTTCATACATGCAAGTTGAAGGAATTGCAGATATTAAGGTTAGCCAGAAATAGATCAATTTTATGGTATGAATCAGATGTCTGGCAATTTTAAGGAACCAAGCATACCATGGTAATCTTCATTAGCTGTGTTACTACAGATTTGGATTGACTATAGCATTTGTCAGAGCTGGTCTCAGGCATTCACTACATTTCTATACATTTATATTGACTTATTTATGCTGTACTCAGGCATACATTTCTATACATTTGGATTCACTGTAGCATTTGTCAGTGCTGAACTCAGGCATTCACTACATTTCTGTACATTTATATTGACTTATTTATGCTATACTCAGGCATACATTTCTATACATTTGGATTGATTATTGCATTTGTCAATGCTGTACTCAGGCATTCACTACATTTCTATACATTTATATTGGCTTATTTATGCTGTTCTCAGGCATACATTTCTATACATTTGGATTGACTGTAGCATTGGTCAGTGCTTTTTTCAGGCATTCACTACATTTCTAAACATTTATATTGACTTATTTATGCCATACTCAGGCATACATTTCTATACATTTGGATTGACTGTTGCATTTTTGTCAATGCTGTACTAATGCATTCACTACATTTATGTTGGCTTATTTATGCTGTACTCAGACATTCACTACATTTATATACATTTATGTTGACTTATTTATGCTATACTCAGGCATACATTTCTATACATTTTGATTGACTTTAGCATTGGTCAGTGCTGTACTCAGGCATTCACTTCATTTCTGTATATTTATGTTGGCTTATTTATGCTATACTCAGGCATTCACTACATTTCTATACATTTATGTTGACTTATTTATGCTATACTCAGGCATACATTTCTATACATTTGGATTGACTAGCATTTGTCAATGCTGTACTCAGGCATTCACTACATTTCTATACATTTATATTGGCTTATTTATGCTATACTTAGGCATACATTTCTATTCATTTGGATTGACTGTAGCACTTGTCAGTGCTGTACTCAGGCATACACTACATTTCTATACATTTAGAATGACTTTAGTATTTATCTATGTTATACTCAGGCATACAGTACATTTCTACACATTTGGATTGACTGAAGTATTTACTTTTGTTGTACTCTGGCAAAACACTGCATTACTACAGATTTGGATTGTCTGTAACATTTATCTATGTGCTACTGAGGCATACACTACAGTACTGCAGATTTAGATTGACTGTAACATTTATCTATGCAGTACTGAGGCATACACTACAGTACTACAGATTTGGATTGACTGTAACATTTATCTGTGTGGCACTGAGGCAGACACTACAGATTTGGAATGACTGTAACATTTATCAATGTGGTACTGAGGCATACGCTACAGTACTACAGATTTGGATGGACTGTAACATTTATCTATGTGGTACTGAGGCATACGCTACAGTACTACAGATTTGGATTGACTGTAACATTTATCTATGTGGCACTGAGGCAAACACTACAGTACTACTGATTTGGATTGACTATAACATTTATCTATGTGGCACTGGGGCAAACACTACAGTACTACTGATTTGGATTGACTGTAACATTTATCTCTGTGGTACTGAGGCGAACACTACAGTACTACTGATTTGGATTGACTGTAACATTTATCTATGTGGTACTGAGGCATACACTACAGTACTACAGATTTAGATTGACTGGCATTTATCTCTGCAGCAATGAGGCAAAACACCATGTATTCGATTGACTGTGGCAGATACTACATTACCACATTTTTTAATCGACTGGCATTTATCTGAGCTGTGCTGAGGTAAATGCTACACTACTATAAATTTGGATTGACTGAGGTAAATACTACATTACTACATATTTGGATTGTGTGGCAAACACTACATTACCACATAGTTGGATTGAATGAGAGTTATGATTCTGTGGTCTTAAACTAAGTAACAGAAAAGAGTGAGAACAAACAAGTTTTGTAAAATTCAACAATTAATTTATTTCCTTCAAATTCAGAGTGATAATTTTGAAAAAAGAACTTAGAGTATTGTAAATTAAATCCCAAACAGTCCTAAAAATTCTATCACAAGTCCAAATGTATAAAATTCCAATAGAATTCCATTGCTATTCAAAACGAATTCTGATATTGAATATGTTGATGTGCTTGTAGTCTTGAATGTGTTGATGTGCCAGTTTTGGTCATGTGTTAACAGTCTTTTGATGTATCACAATAATATAATTTAAAATGTCCTTGTCTGAATTCACTATAATTCCAAATTAATGTTTTAGTACAAGAATATTATTGAGTACTTTTCCAGTAAATAATAATTTGACTAAGGTAAACCATCCAAATTAAAGCTGAAAGCAACATTATCCCTTTACCTCATAGAGTGTATGGCTTTTTAGCCCTTCGATATGCATGTAGCAAAGTTACCCAGTGCAGTGCGCTATAAGTAGAACACCTGTTACCTAGTCTACTGCATACACATAGGCCTGTTAAGCAGTGAAGTGTATGTTACGTTTAACAGCAATTTTAACCATTTTATGTTTTTGGTACACATATATTATGTATGGAAAGATTTAAGATTAAAATCTGGTCGTTATAGCTGTATAATTATTTTTCACAGAAGAATTTTTTATGTGCTTTAAAATCTTGAGAGAACTCGTTCACCGTCAAGTCAGTGAAGCCGTGTGACCAACCATAGCTGCCATTTCTCATACTCGAAATTTACAAGTTCTTCGTCTGCATCTACTAAATCAGCAGAATTTGATAATTTATAAAAACTAATGGCTTCCTATATCATTATCAGAGCCTTTACCTAAGTTATTGAAGCTTTCATAGTTGTGATTCTAATCGTGAAAACTCGAGTAAGTACTGAACTAAATCCGCGACCTCCATTTTGGAGAGTGGAAAATACGACCCAGTTACTTTAAATAGCTGATTTCGACCAGAGCATAAACAGTGACCACATGATCTGAGGTAATGGTCATTCACACCAATGAATGTAGTATCTAATATGGGGTTTTCCCTGAAGGTGGCGCTACAAAAACCCACTCAAAATGGCTGATGTTTACAGCAGACGTCGTAAGGCGCTACATGCGAATGGAGTAGAGGCGTCCAAAGGCGCTTGCATGAGGTAAAGGGTTAAGACTGATTCTGATTCATATGCTACAGCAAGAATGAATAATCACAATGTAAACAAGATTATATAACCCTTTACTTGACCTAGGTCACAATTACCATTTTTGGGAAATACTTGGTCAACTGATAGGAAATTTCCATTCTGGAATTTTCTAAGGTCAGAATCAAGAATGTATCTTTAACTCAGATTGAAGTAAACATGTTTGCAACTAATAATGATCTGAATATTTCATACACAATGATAGGAGTATTAGCTAGGTATTATGTTGTTTACAAAATAAATGTCACTGTTCAGGTAGACCATTAACTTGATTTTGGACAAGGTCAGGTATAAAATACAGATGTACATAACATATAATCACTAAAAAAAGCCAAGAAATAATACAAATTAAATATACATAACACTGAGGCAAAACACATCATTACTACATATTTGGATTGACAGAGACAAACACTACATAACTACAGATTTGGATTGACTGAGGTAAACACTACATTACAATGTACACCTCTCCCTCGATAACTCACGCACAATGTGGTCCAGAAACATAGACTGCACTTTAAGTGAGGGCGCGAGTTACCGAGGGACCTCCCCAAAATAATCTGCTAGACATCCAGAAAACTGTTGGGTGCGGTGGGAACTGGGCTGTTTAATGGCTGAATCCTCGTTTTATAATCGCGTTGGGAGTAATTGTCAGCAAAGCTCTTTTTCTGATGAAGTTGTTCGTTATTCTGTATAAATTACATTTATTTAAATTACATTTATTTTCAAAATGTCCAACATCTGAAAGACTGTTACATTATTCCAACTGGTTCCAACAACCTCCACGTGTACATGAAACATTTGAGAATTACATCACTGCTTTCTGTTTTCTTGATTACCGGTAGTCTGGTTCCCAGAGTGGTATGAGATAGCATTGTGTGAAACAGAGAGTCTGCAAAGCAGGGAACCAGACTAACTGTTGATACACTACCAAACAAGTTTCCTTTTTTTTTCAAAAACATGCGACATTTATTTCATGAGACATTTGTTTACATCAAAACTCAATTTTGTATTGTTCAGTTAGTAAAATATTGATGCCATGAAGTAATTGTGAAACTTCTTATCATCATTGAGGATATATCTAAGTACCAATTCAGGAATTCTCTGAAACTCGTTTTCCCCACAATGGTTCATATCTGTGAAACAAAGCTCTTTATTTTATGAAGTATTCATTATGCTTGGTTGCCTTTTGTCTTTGATCAAGGCTATGATTAAGTAGGCCATTTTGGTAGTTTAATTAGATAACGTACACAATAACATTTATAACAGTGTTCAATTGATTAACTGAAGTGAGTTATCCTGACATATGACTGAGGCAACTAGATCTTAGTCATGTAAGATTTGCATGATTTTGAACTTTTTTTAATTCCACCTCCTTTATTTAATTCAAAAGATGTAATTAACGTGATAATACAAAGGAGGCCAGATTTTAATTCAGTGCAATCGTGCAACAAATGCTTCCGCTAGTCAGGTATCAAAACATGGTCGGCATCTAGTTATTATAGGTTCTCAGAGAAATGCTTGCGGGCATAGCTGTTATAGTCAGTTGACACATTTTACGTTTAATCACAAGAGGGCACATTGCATTTATGATGACTGCACTTAAAAGGAACTAAAAGATAGAACTAGAACACAAATTTCACTTGAAAAAATATTGTTTAATTGGTATTTATTTATTAAAGTACTGCCTCCACTAGGCATAAGTGACATTTTCATTGATCAAAATTTCCTTGGAATATCATTAATTACGGTGTACTAAGAATGTTGTTAGGAAAGAAAATGTAACAGATTATATGAATTCATATTAAAAGTTGATATTTCATAATGTTGATTAAAATTGCCATGTCCTATCTACTGTTTTCAACGATAAAACAAGCGATATATCAAAGTTTCCAATTCCAATTTTGATAGTGATTTTCTTCCAAGTTCAACAAATAGGGATAAATTTTGGGGTATTTTCTGGTTTAAAAAAATGGAATCAATGCCTGACCCCGCATTATAAGTTGGTTTATGAGTTATAAGGCATGAGTTTTATCGATGGAGTGGTGTATTTGGATTGACTGATGCAAACACTACATTACTGCATATTTGGATTGAGTGACAAACACTACATTACTAACGATTTGGATTGACTGAGGCAAGACAAACTCTGCATTTCTATATATATTTGGATTTAGTGGCAAACACTACATTACTATGTATTTGGATTGACTGAGGCAAACACTACATTACTACATAATTGACCTATCACCACTTGTCAATCACGCTGGATCAATTTACCAATCAGCGAGCATAAATTAGACACACCTCCAGGCATTGCTTAAGTCCGCCATTTTCCTCTGAGAAGCTGCTTGTAGCAACAATGAATTGATTATGATAAGTATTTACAAATTTTGCAATGATTTGTTGATTTCTTGATCGATAACGGTGAAAAGAAGTCTTGTAATTCTGACAGTCAATATCCAGATCGTCTAAATGGAGGAATTAGATGTATTCCTTTCCTGAAACATAGGTGAAACTTCGATGGATAATGACTTGTCACGTGTACGATCGGCTGAATAAAGACACAATTGATGGCAATTATAACGTGTTTGTTTGCATAAAAGTATGTCCCGTTGATAGCTTGAAAAAAAAGAAAGAAATTGAAATTGAAAAATATATATGTAAAAATTAACATTTCAAGAATATAGGTGGAGAACCTCCTAACTTTCGGGCTCTGATATATATTATTTATTCTTGTATAGGAAGCACTGAACCCAATGCTGCATTATTTTAAAGTTTGAAAATTTACACTTTAATGTTGGTTTGTCCCAAAATTAATGATTTATCGTCTCGACCTTTCAGACACTAGAGTGACGCTTTACTTTCTCATTGGGTTGAATTAGGGATGAGGATACAAAAATGTAATTAGTAATAAAGAAATACAAAATAAAGGTTTCAAATAATTATCTTCCGATATATTAAGCATGCATTTACATGTTTATATCAACAGACATCATTGATCAAAATTCCATCTGACAAATATAGCAGACCTTAAAATTATTATGTACAACATTATACTTCTAAACAGTAATTTTTTACGATTTTGTTTTTAATTTTTAATTCATATTCTTTCAAGGCAGCATAACCATAAGTCAGATAAAATTAACAAGGATAACATTATATGCTAAATACATCAGCATCTTTTGGAGCAAGTTTCCTTTCATATGAATAAGTTCTTAAACAGCTTTACAATTGATTGTTATTATTTACTGAAATAAAACACTTAAGTTATTAATGTACGAACTTGAACTACATATATAAATATTGTCTACTGCAGTATAATTAATGCAACTTTGTAATTTTATATTTTTAAGAATAATACAAATCACATTAAATAAACATATCACTTAAAGTGAAACATATTTCTTTGCCAAATGCTGCATGTTTGTCGGAGGTTAAATCACGTGATTTGGTAGGCGGAGCGATCTATCGTCTGGTGTAAGGTCAGTTGGATTGACTGAGGCAAACTCTACATTACTACATAATTGGATTGACTGAGGCAAACTCTACATTACTATATATTTGGATTGAGTGGCAAACACTACATTACTATATATTTGGATTGAGTGGCAAACTCTACATTACTATATATTTGGATTGAGTGGCAAACACTACATTACTACATAATTGGATTGACTGAGGCAAACTCTACATTACTATATATTTGGATTGAGTGGCAAACACTACATTACTATATATTTGGACTGAGTGGAAAACACTACATTACTCTATATTTGGATTGAGTGGCAAACACTACATTACTACATAATTGGATTGACTGAGGCAAACTCTACATTACTATATATTTGGATTGAGTGGCAAACTCTACATTACTACATAATTGGATTGACTGAGGCAAACACTACATTACTATATATTTGGATTGAGTGGCAAACTCTACATTACTACATAATTGGATTGACTGAGGCAAACTCTACATTACTATATATTTGGATTGAGTGGCAAACACTACATTACTATATATTTGGATTGAGTGGCAAACACTACATTACTTCATAATTGGATTGCCTGAGGGAAACACCACATTACTTCATAATTGGATTGCCTGAGGGAAACACCACATTACTACATAATTGGATTGACTGAGGGAAACACTACAATGCTACCAATGGGACAGTGCACATTCAAACTGCAGTCTGTTTCTGAAACTAGTTAAAAGAATTAAACTGTATTAAGAATATCAACTTTTTGCGTGATGGCATATGTACCTTGACATTTCTTTTTAGTCAAAATCACACTAAGAAGCAGATGGTATGTATTTATGTTGACTTGATTTAGTGTATATAAAAATGTGAATACATGCAATACTTTTCAGTTATTTTTAGCTCACCAGGCAACCACTCTGATGGCGTAAGTGGTTGAATGTCCACCTCCTATGCAGGATGTCGCAGGTTTGAACCCTGGTTGAATCATACCAAAGACTTATCAAAATGGTACTTGCAGCTGCCTTGCTTGGTGCTCAGCTTTAAGAGTTTAGTGTTAGGACTTGTCGGCCTGGTGTCAGGATAATGTGACTGGGCAGTACATGTCTGCGGCATGATGCTATAAACTGTCACACTGTAGACATTGTAGCAGTGTGACTGAAAAATTGTTAAAGCTACATTAAAAATCCAAAACACACACACACATAGCTTACCAGTCTATAAGGCCAAATGAACTCATATAATGATCACACATCGGATGTGTGTCCATCAACAATAGCCACTTTCAGTTTCTCAAAAACCACTTCAGCAATTTCTTGTAGACAGCCCCTGGTAAGAAGGTCTTTTAAGTTCTTACTGTGATGCTGATGCACATTCAAATATGGCCTCCATCTGATAAAAATATAAAAATGTTTGAAGAGCTTTTCTAAAATACATAACAGAATTTGGCCAAATGCCTCATGCAGGAAATGCCACAATAGCTGATCCTGCAGTTTGCATTTGCTGTGGCACTAAATCACTGAAGTTGGACTGGCCCAGTAGATTTTTAGAGGTTGTTGGGGTCAAGACTGCCAGTCCAACCCCAGCTTGAATTTGTTTCTAATTTTCGTTTCTGCAAACAAAAAGGGGAAAAAAAAGGTCTTATTGTCCAGTGCCAGTGAATTGGTGTATGTCCCTTTTATCCAAATATTTTAGTGGCTATAACTGCACTCTTCTGTGTGCAAGTCTCTGTCTCAGTTTTTCAAAGGAAGTTTGGGATTTGTTAAATTGTATTATTCAGTTGAGTTTGGTAAATAATGAAATCTGTTTTGTTTATATTCTGTTTTCATGATATTGAGATTGCATGCAGGTCCCCACTTTAATACTTTTCTTTCACACACTGCTGTTTTATTCTCATAGATTAATTTGACACCTTTACTTACTCATAATTAATTTAAAATAATGAAATTTGCTTTAAGCTATACAATGCATGTATCCTTGAGCACATTTTCAATGATCTCTCTCTGCATGAAATTTAACACACATTTATCCCAAGGTTTGGTTGCTCAGACATCCAATATGCCCATCGCAGCAGCAATCTTGCAAGTCTTATCACAACTTGACTTATTACAATGGACTACTAGTTTTAAAATCTGAGTGAGACCTCTGATTGTAAAAGCCTGGTGTCACAGCAGATATCCTTGCCCTCTGTGCTGTGAGGAGAAAACGGAAGAGGAAGTGGGGAGACCTTGATGGAGGAGAAAAATACAGAGAGATTAACAATGGGATTAAGAAGAGCTTAAAGAAAGTGAAGGAAAACTGGATATTGGACCAGTGTAAGGAAACAGAGAAAAGCCTGAACCAGAATAACAGTAAAAAGGCATATCAGTTGGTGAAAGACCTAACAACAGAGAAACAGGCGAGAGCTACCACGATCCTGGACAAGGCTGGCAAGAGTCTCACAGAAGACCAAGAAATTCCTAACAGATGGATGGAATACTGTTGTGAGCTTTACAACCAGGAAACTTCTGGAGACAAAGCTGTACTAAACTCTTCCACTGACCACAACTGAGGTTGACCATCCGATCCTCAGGGAAGAAGTAGAGGTTGTAGTAAAGGCACTAAAGGAAGGAAAGTCGGCAGGGGTAGATCATATACCAGAAGAACTTGTTCAAACACGAGGAACGTCCGTGATAGATGTCCTCACAACAATCTGCAACAAAATCTGGCAAACAAGAGAACGGCCCACCCCATGGACCCAGTGTCTGATCATCACTCTCCCTAAGAAAGGGAATCTGCAGCTGTGCCAGAACTACTGAACAATCAGCCTCATCAGTCAACCAAGCAAGGTTATGCTTAAGATCATCCTGTACAGAACGAAACCCCAAGCAGAGCACACCATTGCCAAAGAATAGGCTGCTTTCAGAGCAGGACATGTCACTATAGAACAGATCTTCAGCCTTAGAATCCTATGTGAAAAGTATCTGCAGCATCAACAGGACCTCTATCATGTCTTCATGGACTTCAAGGAGGCTTTTGACAAGGTAAGGCATGCAACCTTTTGTGCCACCATGTGGATATACAGCTAAATGCAAAATTAGTCAGCACCGTAGAAAACATGTATGACAAGGAGACTAGCACAGGTCTCATTAATGGCAGTATAGGAGACTGATTCACATCCACAGACTGAGTCAGTCTGATTCACCCACTGTCTTTCACATCTGCCTGGAAACGATCATATCCAATGCCTTGGAAGACCATGAGGACAGTGTCAGTGTTGGAGGAAGAACAATCACCAACCAGTATTTCGCTGGTGATATTAACGGTTTAGCAGGAGATGAACAAGAACTGGAAACCTTAATGAACCGT
>JAECUM010005810.1:0-64520 GCA_016617855.1 Megalonaias nervosa | reverse complement strand
GCAGAGCTACAATTACTGGTAAAAGGGTACACATGGCTGCCAATACAGGTAGAGGCCTAAACAGGTAAAATCAGTAAAGCATCTTGTATATACCAATGAAGTGTATGCTAGGGCTTGATTAATATAGAACATTTACCCATATGTATCCTTCTATCATAGAAATTATACAGCAATATTATATGATATCACACACCCGACCTGCACATATTTAAATACAGCTATTGCAAAGTGAGGTATGCACTAGTGACCTGTGCAGGTACATGCTAATGGTATCTAAGTGTGTGAGGACAGCAAAGTGATGATAATGAAAAGCCAGAAACTTTCTCATCATAGGAAGAAAGAAAAGAAAAGATGGACATTTATAGATGGAGTATACTTCCCTTGAAAAAGAATACTCCTCCAACATGCTTTACGGTCATAAACTCAACATACTTGTATGTGGATTGCGAGGACTCTGTCTGTAAAGGGCATGCTACTCTGCACAAGCAGAAGCAGTAATTTAAGTATTGATGGGATTTGTTTCCAACCCATGTATCAAAGGGAAATCACTATCTAACTGCCACTTAGAGGGGCAGATAATGTTTACCTTTTTAAATAAAATGTTTTAGCCTAGGACAGCTGGATTTGCGATGTAGTATTAATTCTCCAAAGGAATTATGATCAGGTAACATACTGAAAAAAGTATTACAGCTGCAGTAGGAATGAATTGTGAGCAATAAAAAGATTACAAAAGTTAAGGGGAGTCTCGACTCCACACAGAGAATTAATAATACAGTTTCCACTTACAACAAAATATTTAAAAAGGAGGCAATATTAACTAAAATGAGGTCAGATTAACTTACATTGTTGAAAATACTGACTATACCAATATTAAAATAATAAAAGACAGGATACCTCAAAAAAACTGATTCAGAATTGCACTAATTAAAACATACAACAGTCAAGTCTAATAAGAATGCTACAGAATTTCATTTCAGAAAACTAACAAATCTTTCTCCTGACTTCAATATACACATATACATTGTGCAAGTCCAGAAAAGTACATGAACAATGGGTGAAAATGTGTAAGAACGATCACATGGTCAAGGTATGAATAGAATTGGCAAATTTGTTGAAACCAAGAATACTGTAACACTTGCTTGTAAGTCAGATCCAACTGCAACTAAATAGACCCAGATCTGCTACTGTATAATGCCTATGCAGTTTATAAGGAGTAATCAGTGGAACAAAGACAGATCCTGATCTTATGGAGCATTATGCCATGGCAGATTAGAGTCCATGTTGTCTGCAGTTAGAACTTACTTATAAGCAAGTACATAACAGTCTATGAAATGCTCAAGTGAACAAGCTTTCTGCTTTGGCTGGTGACTTTTGAACATATGTAACCATCTCTATGTAAAGCTCAGTACAGATTCATATCACGATGTACCAAATTTTGCAGAAAAGTACATGATACTTTATTAAACTTGCTGATGAACCTGGAAAGCTACTTTTGTGGTGTATCCTGTACATAATGATAAAAATTACCTAACACAGGGTAACAGCCAAGAGATGATGACAAATCATCACCACTACTGGATTGAGATGGTATAGATATTGCTGAAGAGGTTGCCAAACCAGACTTCCTTTCTGATTTTTCCAACATAAACGAGCATGTGTCATCCGAGACATGCCTTGACCTGGGTGTGTGCATCAAGCGTGCTTCTCTGAGGGTTCTGGGATGTTTCTTTCCTCCATGTTGTATATGTTGATATAAGCTTGTACTTCGAGCAAATCTGTTTGTTTTTTTAAAACAAGAATACCAATTTTAAATCTCAGATTCAATAAAAATATGGAGAGTGAGAAATTTTTCAAAACTTAATCTTACATCAAGTGCTTATCTTATCGGATAACTGACTTCATGCATGTAAGCTATGGCTTGGTTTGGTGTTGTAAGGCAGAGCATCAGGTTGGTTATTTAGTGCTGAAGCACTTGAAGCAAAGTTCCTTGACCAAGGGCATGCAATGGTAGCTGATTATGACTGATCTGATGGTAGGATTTGAACCCACACCCATTCAGCTGCAAGTCTTGCATACTAATCACTGCAGCTCCTGGTTCCATTAGTCACCCCTTACAACATGCAGTAGGGTGCGTCAAGCCTATTCAACATCTATGAGCTTGCATAGGGGTGTATATGCCTTTGCAGAGTTATCTAAACAATATTACAATCAGACCTACAAAATATGATAACCTCTCTAGTTTATGTAATTTCAATGATTATCAATGTGAACTGGATTATATGCAAAATTTTCATCTATGTTTCATACTATTACTTAACTAAATACCACTACCTTTTTGCAAGATTGCATGAGACAATCAACTAGTTTTAGTTATGATTACATTTCACATAACAAAGGCAGAAACAATAATTTAGCAACTTAACTGTCAAATAGGTCATACTCTTCAGCCATGTTTGACAACCAATAACAAAACAAAATAATACTCCTCTATAACATAGTATCAAACCTGACTGTATCTGACTGTAAACCATGTCTGGAAACTTTCAAGTTTTTATTAATAAAGAGATCAACTGTAAAGCAATTTCATGCACACATGCACCCATGCTCAAGCATGCACCCCCATACTCACTCACTCACCCACCACCAGCACCCCACCCCACCCCACCCCACAAACCTGACTGCATATCAGATACCAATTGACAGATTTCTGACCATATTTTACATATCGGGAACTAGGTGAACAAAATACAAAAGTAAGAAACAGTAGATTGAAATATATGTTACAAACTTATATAACTAATAGCAAACTTTCCAAATGCACCATATGACATATTTTAATTTGCCAAGAACACACTCTGGTATTTTAATTTGGCAATGACACTCTCAGGCATTTTAATTTGGATATTTTAATCTGACAAGAACGCTCTTTGCAAATTAAAATACCTGTTTTGCCAAAATGTAAATAGTTTAAAAGAAAAACATTTTCTAATCTTTTTAGGATATAACAGGAATATATTCTTTGATTTTGGCTTCAATAATATAACAGTATGTAAAATAGATAATTTGTGTGGAATTCTGTTATAGCACACTTTGTTACAACATGAATTTGTACGTAACATGATCATGGCATGAGTAACAAAATTTCAAAAGAATTTCACCAACTTACTTAAAAAGTACAAAATGTTTTAATGCCATAAAGCATTTGAATTAATAACATGTTGAATTCTTGTAGAAGAAACTGTCTTATCACTTTGTTTTTCACTGTATGAATAAACGTGTTATAGGTTTTTATTTGTAAATGTTAATTTCATCTGTGACAATAGTCAATGACGGCACTTTGATGTTAGCTTACTTTTACTGAACCAACAACAATAAGGCAACAAATTTTATTTGATTGTCTTCAGTGCGTCCTGTTTACAATCATCACTTAGTCGAAGGTAAACAACAGCCAACATATTTTTACTCAGTCAGCCAGTATACATAACCAAGCACCAAAAAATGTGGTGGTCAAGATAAAAAGTTTCTCCCCCAAATTTATAATTAGTTAATTTATCTGCCTGATTAAACAATCATCAATAATATCAATAATCATCAACAATCATCAATAATCATCAATAATCATCAATTATGATTAAATTTACCTATCTAATTAAATGCATGCCAATCATCAACATCATGCAGCATAAGGTTGTTGAAAGTATTGGCCACAGCTCTATGAAAACTTTAAAACAAGAAACTGCCTTTATAACCATGTGACTTAACCATGTTGTCAATCATCACACAATCAACTGGTGAATCATCCTGTCCAGTCCCCCTCAACCAACCAACACACACAAAATGACTCCATTTGTTCATTTACAATTATTCATGCTGTAGTTGAAAGATTTACGTACATTATTCAGATCTGTCTGGAATCTAACAAAATTCTAGCACTTTTAAACTTATACAGACACTGCATAATGACCTATTTCTGCTGGATTCCATCCAAATACTTTATTTCTTGCTAATACACTTACACTAAATTATGAAACATGAATTTTCCAAAACATTCATATTTATTGGACATTTCCAAAGAGACTGATTTTTGACAGACAATAAAATGCATAAATCAGATATTGGGAGTTTCCAAAAATGAAACTTGTATATCGGTTTTAAACTAAAATTCATACAGGAGATAAAAAGTCATATAGGAGATCAAAGGCATTCACCTCATAATGTACTTGAGAAGAACAATTTAACAAGTGTATATAACTGGCTGGATGGATGTTGGAAGCCATTAGATTTCATGGATAAAAGTGAGGACCATAAAAACAGTTGAGTTATTCTCTAAAAGACAAAGGTAATCCTATATTCATTGAAACTCATGCTCTATAACTATTACTTTGCATCACAAATCTGAGAGTATTCTGTTGGAATATAAATGCAAATTACTTCACCCCTACAACTGAAATGGTTCTGTTCCAGTCAATGATCGATATATGTACAATTCTACATATATCTATAGCATTACAATGACAAGGGGCTTGGTTGTGTATGCCAAAAGACTGAGCGACTGTCTATGCTGGAAGTTGAAATGATTGCTTACCGGATGCATTGAAGACAGACACAAAGAGGATTTAATGGCTTTATAATTGATAGTTTAATAATAATTAGATTAACAATGATCAGCTTTTTAAGGAATTAATGTCTTTCAAAAAAAGGCAAGAAGCAGTGATGTTTTTTCTCCTTCAAAAATACAACACATCTTGCCAAATTACTCAATTAAAATCTATTACTTTTGGCACTAAAGCTCTGCAGTACTTTCAAGTGCTATTCCACAACCATGCTATATCCAAATTTGTTAGAGTGAAGTTCTTTATAACAGGGTCTCACTCTTTGTGTGTGTCTATATATACAATTTACTTTTTGTGTTAAATTACTTCATTCTTGAATCAGAACAGAAGCATAACCACAACTACAATTGGAAATGGGATTAAATTTTGAGGAAACAAAAACAAAATAAATAAATAAATTAATGAATTCTGTTCCACCATCTTTTACAGTAATTTCCTATATCTAAACATTACATCACACTGAATGGCAAAATTATTCTAAACACTAGAATAAGTCTTCTGGCATTATACCCAAGGCTTGGTATGGTTTTGGCTGGCAATTTGAAGACCTGTGCATCAAATTCATCATAGTCCACAAATGTAAAGTTATCATCATCAGACTCGCAAGATGAAGCGGACAGCAACCCTGAAATGTCAAATTCTTGCATATCAATTTAATACCCTAAATATCTATTGATAGGTTAAAAGATTTTACCCCACCTCTGAAAAATTTCTTGCATTCTTATTGGTCAAAGTGTGTCACATGAAGACATGGTACAGGACCATATGAGAGAGTATTACAGTAAAACCTGTAAAATTTTGAAACGTTTAAAACAAGCCAAAAAACTGAGAAATTATTTTTATTTTTATTGCATAAATTCATACACTATTTCTCAAAACTGGAATATTAAAATATGTGAACATTTGTTTCAAGACTGGATTTATTTCTGGTGAAGAATAAGTGACATTACATCATAAATATTACAAGAAAGGGAAAGAGCCGAAGTCCATGACAATATGCAGTACCATACATTCCACAATGCAAGATTTTGACAATACTGACAAAACTAAAGGATATTTAATTGTAAACTACATATTTAACAAGAAAACATTTCAATATCATCATCTCATGAATAATGTTTTATTCAGAAGGAAAATGCCATATGGTATCTACATTGTTGATCCTATGAAAGTAGACAATTCATGTACCAGGTTTTAAAACAGTCTTGGACAAACAAAATAAATACATTGAGAAAGATAATTTCACTTCTCATAGTTATGAAGCACGAAACAAAAACTGCTTCTCTATTTGTTATTGTTTTGTATTATCTTAACCTTAAATGTAATGAAATATGTATATTAAAGTGATCTGATTGAGCCAAGTTCCAGAACCACATGGTATAAGCTTGGTTTGGTTTGTTGTCTTCAACATTTGATCCAACTAGAAACATGTTACACATATACTGTCTATCCAAGTAGTTTTCATAACTAAAAGAAAGTAAACATCTTTAAGCAATGTACTGATTGACTTAATATTTCAGTAAAGAACAGAGGAATCTGAATTAGCTTTCAAACAAAGCACAAACAAAAATCATGTAACCTATAAAGACATTACATGGATTAGAAACAAATAATGACTTTTTTTACTGAGAAAAAATCTGGCTGAATCCAGTGAAATCCAAACCCAAGAAGCGATTATGCTGCCATCAGTTTGGGATTGTGGTCATCTGGGCTGCAGCCACTAAACCCACAAGATGTAAATCGTCCCTGCGAAACTAGACCAAAATGTTACGCTGAAATCTTGTAGAGATCACTCTAATCTCACAATATCTTCATGCGGCATATCTGATCTTTTGAGATCTCAGGGAATGTGAAGCATATTACCCACTTCAACCACGATTTAAGGGGTTATATCCTCCTTTCCCAGCATTAACCTGAAGAAAGAGATATCAGGCCCTATGACCATTTTCTGTGCAATTCAAGTAGTGCTTGTGAGCCTGAACTAAGACTTGACATTGTTTTAACCCACAGGATGTATCGCCAGAAACAAGTTAAACTAGTGAAATTCATAACCTGGCATAGAAATCCTTTTCATTTACAGAAAAAATGTTAACTTTATTTTACCCAGTTGCATATATTTGTATGAAGAGAAGTGTTCAGAAAGGAGATGTTTATAGTTTGACAAGCCCTTTATATAAAAAGGACTGATTTTTTTTTAAAATCCACTTATGCAAGTCTTAGGAAAAAAAAACTGAATGCACTCTTGGGTTGTAACTGAAACTCATCTGTGTCATCACTTTACTCATGCAAAATTGACACTATGACATTTTTTTAACCTGTTCTCTTCACTCTGAATATAATATTTTCATGATTTGAACCCATTTATTACCAAGTTTGCTTAAGATACCCTTATATGTCATCCAGGTATACTGATGCAGTTGCTGTCAAGGAGGATGCCTTGAAAAGACTGACAATAATGTTCATGGTTTGTGTGAATTCCAAAGGAATAAGAAATAGAATTAGAGTCCAAAAAAACTGGTATACTGATCCTCGGAAGCCAAACCAAACTTGCATGAAGCCAGGTGGATATGGATAAGGACATGAAAATATGAATCAGTTAGGTCTAGACTGGTTGTAAATTTATCCCTTTTTAAAGAAGGCCTGATTAAAAATTCCATGTTCATTTTTAACCTTGGGACAGCCATATACTTGTTGAGTTGACTGAGGTCTATGACAAGTGAAGTTTTTTCCACTGCTTTTGGGCACTAGAAAATGCCTTGAATAAAACCCACTATGGCTTTTCTTGCAAAATCTCATAACCACTGCTGCAAAATGTCTGCCTTCTCCAGAACAGACAACATATCCATCATGGCAGGGGAAGATGAAAGGGAGGGCAGTATCAATAAACAAAATCTTAAGTCCCTCCATAACAACTTGGATTTCTGTGGAAATAGGTAGATCCAAGACTAACAAAAAAGGAATGAATATATGAACTACAGTCAGGTGATCTGCAGGCAGTCAGGGTGGAAAGTCAGCAACAACTGTTCAGAAGCTGGGGAATAAGAAACCTTGCTTCCTATCACCTTTAATGACTTGCCTCCAGAATAGGGACCTGTTGCCACCTGAAATTTGACTGATGTTGAAACATACTTTTTTGGCAGTGTCTGGCCTTTTCTCCATTTGCAAATGATTGTCTTTCTGTTGCAGCTAAGACTGATGCCAGCGCAGATGGCAAGGTAATCTGGAGAAGCAGTTCTTGTGCTGCCTACCTCCATACATCCTCAATTCTACTGCTGAACAGCAATGGCACACCAAAGGGCATGAATCAGACAGTCAAAGAATGATGCAGCTTCAGTGAAGACAATATTAGACATGTTGCTCCTCTCACTATATCCAAAGTTGCCAAAGTTGTAAGGGCACTCGCAATCAATTGGTGCTTGTCCCTGTTAATTATCTTTAAAATATGGTCCATGGATTCCATTACATGATCACTTCCATATTATCAGCAAGGCAAAACACAGCTAGTGATGCCATATGAAGCACTGATGAAGTTACCACATATTTTTCACTAATCTGGAGGTGGCATGGAAAAACATTAAAATTATAGAACAGTATTAGACATGTCCAAAAGCATGCAATACCAGCATGACTAAAACACTGCTTGGTAGCTGGCTTTCTGAAAGAAATCCATCAGTTCCCCAGGTCCCATGTCTTGTCAGACGGATCATCTAAGTCTACCAAAGCATTAACCATTTAGTCTTGATTCACAGATGGTGGCAGCGGGCACTCTGATATTGGAAAAACTAAGTAAAGTTTCTCCATGGCCATTTTAAAGCTAAACTTTTATTGCTCCAAAACAGGGTCTGAGATAAGGTTATTCCTGCATTCTGTGGTGTCTGTCCTCATCCCTGTGTGCAGCAAAGTATCTATCCAACAGATACACATTGAAAAATAACTGGCCTGCTGGCATCTGGGTGAGAAACATGACCAAAAGTATACTGGACTGGTGACTGGACCATCAGTTCTGTGGCTGGCTGGACAGTTGGCTTGGCAGCCAGCTAGTTGGTCAGTTTGGAAATCACTTGGGCAAACTGTGCAGGAAATTGGATGTACCAACTCTACAGGTCCCTGTTTGACTCTGCATACCACTAAACAGTTGACCAGTTGTTACAAGTCTATGCTCTAAAAATAAGTAACAGAAAAGAGTGAAGACAACAAACTTTGTAAAATTTAACAAATAATTTATTTCCCAAGAATACAGAGTGAAAAATGAGAAAAAAGAACTTACGGTTTTGTGAATTAAATCCAAAAATAATCCAAGAATTAAAGACACAAGTCCTAGTAATAAAAGGTCCTGAATAAAACTCAGTTCAAGTCCTGAAGAGATCCAAAATTGAAGGCAATGACATGTCTGTTATAGCCTACAAAGTACTGATGTGTCAAGAGTCTCTTGTTGAATCACAGAAATATTATTCCAGGTTTGAATTAAGTATTAATTCCAATGAATGTCTTTATCCATGAATTTTATCAGGGCACTATTGTATTTCCAGAGAAAATAATCACTTGAATTCAATAATTTGAAGAAAATAAAATTCAGCCCAAACTGGTCACAACATAATACAACTTAAAGTGCTAGATGTTACAGCACAACTGGTAAAATCCTCACAGTCACAAGATAATATAGTTCTCTGCATAATTAGCATTTTCTAAAAATAACCATTATCTAATGGAAAATAACCTTCTAGAATGATCTAATGAGCCTTGTTTATTTACAACACAATAACCTATAAAATTTACTTAGGAATCTCTAAAACCCTGACCCTAATCAACATATTGACTCCTTCCTGTTTACCTGAATAATAATTCTGTTAATAAGCTCATACACATAGAAAATAATGAAGCTATTAGTAGTTGTTTACATATATGAAATTAAAAAAATTTAAAAAGGCAATCAGGTCAAGTAGAAATGAACTCTGTTTTGGACAAGGTCAAGTCCAGGAAACAGTGTTACATTACAATAACATGAAATAAAAAAAATTTTAACACTAACAGACAAACAATTAAATATACATAACACAGTATACGTCACAGCTTGCTGCTGTAATGGACCTCGGGTCACTGGTCAAAAAGTATGTCCAGCTAGATGACTGGACTGGATGGTCGACCGTCAGAGTGGTGGAATATAGGATGGAAGGAAAGGACATCAATGTCAAAAAACAGCCTAAAGATAATGCTTGAACACAGGGGTACTTAAGCCCATGGGTCAACCAAAATATGGAAGGACATTTGCCTATTGACTTCAAGCATTAGTCCATTGCTTCAAGTCACTACTGGAGCTTTGTGATGACCATTGGGAAATAAATTCCCCAAAGGCAAGCAAATACATAATCACTTCTTTTGCCAGTCTTGGCATTTGTGATTCCAGCAGCATCTTGGAAGGATGCCAGGCCATCATCTCTGAAACCCCTTGTTCCATCATTTAGGCTTGGTCAGACATAACTGTCACTGCAGGCACTGTACCCATCAATTTTGAATGGGGGCAGGGCAGACCATCATGGCATGCTCCACACACTGGATTTTAGTGACATCTTCATGTAAAGACTCACAATGCTGCATTCCATTCACCAAGACTTCATCCATCTCTCTTTGTTCTTTAAGCCTTTTTGCAAAACCAAGGATCAAATCCTTTCTGACCACACTGCACAATCAATGCAGGTAGAAATGAAAGGATACCTTGTACAATTGAGGAACATCTCATGTGTGTCCTCTCTGGCTTTAAATATCTTTGGTTGGTGCATTTCATCATCATTATTCAAACGGAAATGACAGGAACAACAAAAATATCAGAAAATAGCCCAAAAGTTTTCACATATAACAACACTTGTTACTTAAACAAGTAAAATATACTGGAAG
This sequence comes from Megalonaias nervosa, assembly GCA_016617855.1. NCBI lineage: Eukaryota > Metazoa > Mollusca > Bivalvia > Unionida > Unionidae > Megalonaias > Megalonaias nervosa. The sequence continues at coordinate 54,015 of JAECUM010005810.1, read as the reverse complement.
TTTGCACAAATAAATAACAAACAATGAGCACCAAAGATACTATGTTGGAAAACAAAGCCCAAAACTGCAAAAAAATTGGCACAAATATTGACTTAAAATAATAAATAACAGTTGCACCATGCAGCAAATACATTAATACACAATACTATACCAATTTTCTAGATGATAGGTTGAAACAATGCAATGTTGATCTGACCAAGCAAAGTCAACTTGCAAGCATCTGGTTGATAGGAAGTCACCTAGTGGTGTTTAGGGAAGGTAATGGGTAAGAGTTTCTATTATTTATATGGCATATACATTAGAAAGACTAAATTTTTATATTTCCAGGATTGTTGGATTCAAGAGATTGCAGAACTTATTTGCTAAAATTAATGTGATCAGAAAATGTATTCAATGGAGAAATACTCAGAGAGACAAAAAAAGGAGACAAAAAAGATAAACACAAATGGAAAGCCAGTCAGCATGAAAAAAAAAAGAAATATGCAACAGGAGAGAATACAAATTAGGTTGTTGTTGGAAATCAAATCCAGTTTGTCAGTCTCACGGTTGGTTGCATATACCACTGACTACAATGTCTGAAGCATCTATATTAGTTAGTAAGTCACCTTGCATACCTAAGCTGTACTCCCCCTTGACCTTGACATTCATCCAGATTCACATCTTTGACCAGCTGAAACCCATTCTGTCCATTGGGCCACTGGATAGAGTTGGTTGAGCCCCCAAATGTAAGTGGAGGGGATATAAAATCCAACTGTTGTGGTCTGCTCATAGTTGGGTGCAAACATTGCTACTAGACTAAAAGGTCTGGACAAGCTCATTTGGTTATTAAATGGCCTCATATATCTCAAGCACTACAATAATATGGATAAACAGGAAACCTTTGCCTACAAAAACAAACAGGGGCAAGATAAAAGGAATGGACATAAAATAACTGACAATAACAGATTTTGCAAAGACACATAGAAAACAGGAATAATCTGACAAAAATCTGATTTTGCATCTGAGTAAAGTGATATAATCAAACCTGTTTCTGTTTTTATTTTCTTGACATCATTTCTTTTCTCCAACTGCAAAGAAAGTAAACAAATATATAGTAAATAATAAAGTACAAATGTCCCAATAATGACATCTTTGAGAAAGTACTGAAACAAACCTCGCATTAATATTGCTAATACAGATTAAGAAACAAACCTGGCAGAACTAAATCTCAGACCTATTTATATACTTTAACTGACCTATCTGACCTTAAATAACTTCATACTACATCATAACAATTAATTCTGTGCATTAATTTTGAAAAGTTATCCGTTTGGTTTACTGAAAATTTAGCAGTCACTGATAATTGTGGTAAACATTTCCAATCTATAAATGTTCTTAGAAAAAAACTGAATTTGTAACTATCAGTTCATGCACACAATATCAGGTACCATAAGTATACTCCTGTAAGTATCTACTGGTTCCTTTTTATTTTAACAATTGAAGATGGGTTTATCTTTGATTTTGTTCTTAAATCTGTTTCTTTGGTTTGGTGCTTTACAGCACAACAACACAAATAGGTTATTTAGTGCATAGGCAATTGGAGTAAAGTGCCTTGCCCAAGGACACACCATGATAACTGAAGATGGTTAGAAGGTAGGATTCTAATCCAAGCCCTTTCAGTTGTTGGTCTGGCATGCTAACCACTGAACCACTGCTGCTCTCTTAAATGTTTGTAAAAGGATATGAATCTGTTTTCTATACTGGAATAAGGGTTTCCATCACAAACATATTCTAATATTGGTCAACCTAAACCCATGAAAGCTAATTCTTTTGCATTTTGTGCCTCTTAATAGGCCTAAACTACAATTTTGCTATGGTGCATGCTTTCTGAAGTTGAATGTTCCATTTCAGACAACTGTGATTCAAAAATATTTTATCTGGTTGTGATTTTCTAACAAGTACCTTCTAATGAACATGATGTTTTTATTTCTTGTCATTTGCTTTATACTGAATTTTTGTTCTGGAATTGAATGATCCATTTTCATGCTCACTCTCCAAGTTTGTCAAAGTCATTTTGTAGCATCTGGGTATCCTGTATGTTTCAGATTGATTTGTAGCATACACAGTTGTTTGCAAACAGGAAACTTTTCATATCAATATCAATCATGATGTAATTGGGATGTACAAAAAGAAAACTACTGGACCAAGTACTGTATCCTGGGATGCTCCAGAAACTACCTTCAATCAATCAGATTGGAACATTTTTCCACCATGCATTGTTCTCAGAAACATTTGTTAAAAAAGTCTATGCACCACAGAATTTTGTTTGCAATTGGATAATGACATACTTTACCTTTTAACAATTCATGGAGGACAATGTCAAAAGCTTTTTAATAGTCTAGTACAAAAATAACTTGGGAATCTTATTTAAATATTTAACCCAAGCACCATTAACAAAACTGTTGCATTTCACAACTGTGAAATTTCCTGAAGGCATGTTGTTTGTCAGATACAACTGAAATATCATTTAAGCACTTTATGATGTTAGTTCAAACACTTTACAAAGAACACTGATGAGTGAGATTGGATGGTAATTACTGACCATCACACTTTACAAAGAATACAGATGAGTGAGAATGGATGGTAATTAGTAACCATTGCACTTACAAAGAACACTGAGCGAGATTGGATAGTAACTACTGACCAATGCACTTTACAAAGAACACTGATGAGTGAGATTGGATGGTAATTACTGACCAATGCACTTTACAAAGAACACAGATGAGATTGGATGCTAATTACTGACCACTGCACCATACAAACAACACTGATGAGATTGGATGGTAATTACTGACCAATGCACTTTACAAAGAACACTGATGAGATTGGATGCTAATTACTGACCACTGCACTATACAAACAACACTGATGAGATTGGATGCTAATTACTGACCACTGCACCATACAAACAACACTGATGAGATTGGATGCTAATTACAGACCAATGCATGTTCAAACACTGATGAGATTGGATGGTAATTACTGACCAATGCATGTTCACCTTTTCTGAAGGGCAAGCATATACTAGGCAAACACCAATCACTTGGATGGTTGCAAAATGTCCAAAGATTGTTAAAAGGTAAGAATTGGTTCCAATTCTGAAGATGGTTCCTTATGTATTTTCAATGTATGTCATCAGAATCACAAGCTTTTGATTATTCATTTTAGTACTTTTGGAAATGTACATGGAGAAGCAATGTCACTGGGATGGGGTAAAAACAGTGCAGAATTGGGTGTTCAGTGTTTCAGCTTCTCTGCATCTGTTTCTTCTAATTTGGTATCTGTCTTAAGTGGGAACATGACCGGGTAATCTTTCTTTTTGGCTGATGATGTATTTCCAGAATGATTTTGAATCTAATGATAGGTTCCCAATCATTTTCTTGATACAGTTGCTATATGAATTTTTAACTTTGTCATTAATTTCTGTTCTTAACTGTTTCCACTTTGTTCCTAATCCTGAACTGCTGGTATGTTTAGCTTTAGCACATGTTTCTTTTCTTCTAAGAAATAATTTTCTAATTTTGTTTGTAATCCAAGGCAGATACAACCAATTTCCACAATGTTAAAGAACATTAGTTGTTGTTGTTGTTGTTGTTGTTATAGGGTTTAACGCCATTTTTCAGCACTAGATAGGCTATACATGGCGGCCAGTATTAATGGTGGAGGAAGAACCCTGGAAAACCCCGGGAAGAACCACCGACCTCCTACCCACCTAGGCTACTGGCAGGCTTTCTCACGTACCCATGTTAGCCGAGCCTGGACTCGAACTCACGCAGACAGAGGTGAGATGGCAGTGATCCGTAACGATCAGCGCTTTAGACCACTCGGCCACTCGGGGCCCCAAAGAACATTAGTTTCAACCATAGTAATGAAAACGATTTTATAATTTTCCAGTTTTTTTCAACATCCCTCTTGTTTTCAAGACCATCTGAAGATCAATTGTAACAACATAAATAACCTTTCAGTAGTTTGGCATAGTTTTCAGTAGTGGAAGCTATAGTTAGTTGAGGCGAGTTTTCAGTAGTGGAAGCTATAGTTAGTTTAGGATAGTTTTCAGTAGTGGAAGCTATAATTAGTTGAGCATAGTTTTCAGTAGTGGAAACTATAGTTAGTTTAGAGAAGTTTTCAGTAGTGGAAACTCAAGTTTTCAGTAGTTTGGCATAGTTTTCAGTAGTGGAGCTATAGTTTGTTGAGGATAGTTTTTAGTAGTGGAGGCTATAGTTAGTTTAGGATGGTTTGCAGTAGTGGAAGCTATTAGGAAATTTTTCTTTCAGTAGTGGAAGTTATAATTAGTATAGTTTTCAGTAGTGGAAACTCAAGTTTTCTGCAAACTGGCGTAGTTTTCAGTAGTGGAAGCTATAGTTAGTTTAGAACAGTTTTCAGTAATGGAAACTCAATTATTCAGTAGTTTGGCATAGTTTTTAGTAGTGGAAGCTATAGTTTGTTGAGGATAATTTTTAGTAGTAGAAGCTATAGTTAGTTTAGGATAGTTTGCAATAGTGGAAGCTATTAGGATAGTTTTTTCAGTAGTGGAAGCTATAGTTGAGAATAGTTTTCAGTAGTGGAAGCTACAATTAGTTTTGTATAGTTTTCAGTAGTGGAAACTCAAGTTTTCAGCAGACTGGCATAGTTTTCAGTAGTGGAAGCTGTAGTTAGTTTAGAAGTTTTCAGTAGTGGAAACTCAAGTTTTCAGTAGTTTGGCATAGTTTTCAGTAGTGGAAGCTATAGTTTGTTGAGGACAGTTTTTAGTAGTGGAAGCTATAGTTAGTTTAGGATAGTTTGCAATAGTGGAAGCTATTAGGATAGTTTTCAGTAGTGGAAGCTATAGTTGAGAATAGTTTTCAGTAGTGGAAGCTATAGTTGAGAATAGTTTTCAGTAGTTGAAGCTATAATTAGTTTAGTATAGTTTTCAGTAGTGGAAGCTATAATTAGTTTAGTATAGTTTTCAGTAGTGGAAACTCAAGTTTTCAGTAGACTGGCATAGTTTTCAGTAGTGGAAGCTATAGTTAGTTTAGGATTGTTTTTTGCAGTGGAAGCTACAGTTAGTTTTGGATAGTTTCCATTAGTGGAAACTCAAGTTTTCAGTAGTTTGGAGTTGTTTTCAGTAGTGCAAGCTTTCATTTTCAGTAGTCTGGATAGTTTTCAATAGTGGACAGTCTAGTTTTCAGTAGTTTGGGGCAGTAATGAAAATGTTTTCAGTTTTGTTATTGGCGGTTGAAGAAACAAAGACGCTTTTGTAACTTATAAGCATCAGAACTCCAAGTAATGTTACAACAACTAGCATTTTCAGATAGCTATTCTTTTTTTTTTAAAAAAAACAATCATATTTGAATTTCTAACCTAGTCAAGTTATTAACAATTGAATGTCCACCAGATATAGTCATCTTCACCAGAATTTTCAACTCTGAATAGAGTATTCTGAACCAAAGGCAATACAGTTCCTCCATGAGACTGACCATTTATTTACTTCACTGTTCAGTAGAAGAAAAAAAAAATTTCTTCACCAGAAATCTTTCATGACATATGGGATCACGTTTAACAACACTTTGAATTTCTCATGCAATTTCATTATAATATGTTCAAACAACCCGTTCAGTACTGCTGTCAGTACCAGGTAAATCGGGTAGTTTTCAATATTTCAGAAATTGATACATTGGTGTCATCTCCAAGAACATTAATTATGGCAGTAGGTTTGGTGCATCTGCATGCTAAATTATGGGTCACTGTAGAATCAGGAAATATTCCACCAAAGAGTAGGAGTGACATGATCATTCACTGCTATATGTATGTTATGTTCAATCAAACAGTCAGTAAACAATGTCTCTGCATAAGTCATTTTATATCTTCAACTGGTCCGGGTTTGGAAAAACAATAGGATATCTTGGCACTTGTTCCTACCAAATTCACCAAATTAACAGTTACACAGCGTCTATAATCATTCCAACCTCTATGCTAGATAATCACCTTTATCGACCCACTGTGCAGAAAACAATACTGTCATCCTTTCTGGAGAGTTCCAGTACAGGCCATTCACTTGCATATTCTGGCTGATACTTCTGATTTGACTTGGATGAGGATTCCATCATCAATAATGGCTATTTTTTGAAAGAATCAGTTTAAAACAGATACTTCTCATTATTTCATGCCCAGGCCTACTTTCTGTACTAGCTTTCATATTGTTGGCTAAAACACAAGGACTTTCGGAAAATATTGGTAGCTTGTCCAACCAGCATGAGCATAAGAAACACTGAAACAATTGCCAAGCTCTGACAAAATTGGAAATCATCTGGGATGGACATGGAATCCATAATGCAGCTGCACTAACTGTGCATAGTGACAACCAAAATGCAGAATCAATCCACAGAATATGGAATGGTTGACATGTATGTAATATTTGCCATCTTAAACAATAACATGATACCAAGTAGTTTTTTCATATCTCTTGATAAAAGATGCAAAAATAAACAACTTTCTGGCAAACAAAAAATGTTGAAAAGTTTACGATTAATAATGAACATTTTCACTATCAAAAATAAGACTTTTTGAAGCAATGTCAAATTCAGCTTGCCATCAAAAATGTGTATGGTATTTCCACAGTTGTTGTCATCTTTACGATGCGCTTTCCTGCATGTTGAGGGGGGACCAATGGAGACAGAAGCCAAAATAGCCCAGTTGTTGCATGCTGGACTCGCTACTAAAAGGGTGCAGGTTTCAATCCTACCATTGGTTGGCCACAATTGTGTGTCCTAGGGCAAGGCACTTTACTCCTGTTACCAGTACTCGTGTTGCCATGCCATGAAACACCAAACTAAATCATTTTCATTCTAAAACAGACTTGACTGTATCTTACAGCAATTGTGGAGAAAAGCACTCTGTAAATTTTCGACAGTACCATATATTTTCCACGTCGTATTACTTGCAAAGTTTCTTTTCTAATCTTGCTGTTTGCTTTATAAGTAGAAACATGATAACATAACTTGAATGATGGAATTTCACTTGTTGAACAGTCTTGGGCAAGCTAAGAAGTGTGCTGGCCAAGTTAACATTTAAGTCATTTGCCAAGAATACCATATAATTACTGAGAAACACTTTAAATTCATGGTGGTTCCAATTTTCATGGTTTTAACGGGTGGGCCATACCATGAATTTAAAGTCACAACAAAATATCAACCAAGCCTACAGTCACCCCCACCACCACATCATATGCAAAGGAAAAACATCACCTGTTTCTTTCTTTATTTTAATACCACAGCTATCTGTAGTGCTGAGAATGTAAATATACATTGGGATACATAAATGCATGACAAGGAACACTGAAACTGATTGATTACAATTTAATTTGAATGCAAAATTTCATGAACATGAAAACTCATTTAAGACTGCAATGACACTACCTGATGTACATTAGAGTAATAAACGCTGATTTACTGTGTTTTTTATTTCCCAAAGCACAATATATTCCCATCTATGAATAGATGTTCACACAACTAACTGCTAAATAAATCAACAGCAGCTGATTAATCCTGCTTTCTCAAAGCCCATTTGAATCAGGTCTCTCCAAAGTGCTAATTTGTCATGTATGCAGACAAACCACTATGAGTGGATTGGGTTAAGTGTAGATGTTTTCAGGTCAACTGAGACCTGATTTGAATGTACATCTCCACTCTCCTCCAGTTCATTTAACTGTGTTGAATACCACTTGTGCAATCGGAACTTGAGTTCCTCCTTGTAAAGGTTGTTAAGAATTATATCTAGGGGTTGCAACTTATCCGTGTATGTTGCTAGCACAAATATTGTTACAATCCCATTCTCCTTTAAGTGAGACACTAGCCTTTATCCTTGATGCGCTTTGGTAACATGAAAGATTACTACACCTTTTGATTATTCTATGTAAGTGGATGCAAGTCTTTAACCACTGTGTCAGTGACATTTTGATTTGAACTTTTGTGGTCAAATTCACTTTTGCCAGAACTATTTATATATGGCAAAGATTGTTTTGAACAAAAGAGGTTAACAGTCACTGGCTTTGTTCAAGCACCTAATCAATAAATGTTGAGAACTTTATGCTTTGATAGTGATCTTTAAGAACCACTGAGAATCTAATTACTTAAGATTACAATAGTGGTATTAAATGTGTTAGCTGAGACATGTGGAAAAATATGTCAGCACTTTTTTACGATCTCCACATTTACACCAGATGTTAGCAATGATAAATTTAATTACTCCGCTAAATTACTGCAGTACAGATTAAACTTGTTTGTTCACACACAGAAATGAAAGTTAGTATACTATAGTTCATTCCACACAGCATCACAAATGATACCTGTTAGCATCTCGAAAGAGGAAGGTAAAATTACAGAATTTGTACGAATGATTTAAACATAATTCATATTGACATACACCATTAAATCAATACATGCTGACAAAGACTGGTCTGTGCACAAGTAATCTGCCATGTTTGTCCTGAGTCCTGGAAAAGTTAGTTTATGATACTGCAAAAGAAATCAAAGGGAGGAAACCACGTCATGGCTGAACAGGAAAGCTGATCACTCCTTAATAATCAAATAGATTCTTCCACAGGTTATGGTGGCATCAATGAATTTGATGTAAACAGATCAGCCTGTTTCGGCAAGTAATGAGTGGCAAGTGTTATGCTGTTTGTCGATAGAAAAGGTGTTGAAATAGTTTGTGTGCAAAACAAATTTAGTAATTTTATCTACATTTAAAGATACTGATGTGAAAATTCACTGAGCTAAAGACATGGATAATGCTAAGTCAAACGAATTATATTAAACATATAAACATATAGTAAACATCATTGGGTTTTTTTGGAAATGGTAGATCCACGAAATTAGGTACCATGAATATTACCTTTTTTTTAACCCAAACCATGAAATTTGAAACCTATGAAAATAAAGTATTTTACAGCATACAAATTATGCATTAAATGTCAGGCTTGTGTACAAAGCTAGCAAAAGAGCAATTCTTAGCTGGTTAAAAAAAAATGTTAAAATGTTTAAGTACTTAAGATTACATAGCCTGACTAGTAATCTGGGGATTTGACTTTTCATTAAATCAGTGGTTCATAACCCAAGGATCATGACCCAAAACTGGGTCGCCATGCTGTTTTGAGTGGGTCGCCAAAATCAACCTAATAATTTCAAATTTCCTACACAAGTGATTTTTTGGCATTTGATGAGTGGCAAGGCTAACACCACAAACCTAATCTGGGTCACCACCCAAAAAGGTTAAGAATGACTGCATTAAACAATTAAGGCCCAGTCCTCCCCAAAATTACAGTCTGATTCATACCATGCAAGCAAGAAATATACACAGTAACACATCATTCCTGACTGTGCAATGCCATAATTATTATTCCACTTAACGATTTCAAATACAGGTTGTTTTAGTCAAGCAATATCTCTAATTATCATTTAAAATGATAACTGTCTAGCAGTTAATTAGTACTCATATTAAAAAAAAACTTACCATCTGTGGTGGCAGTTTAATTCTGGGTACAAAAGTTCTGTTGCAGTAAGATTGAGCCTGGTTCTTAGATGTGTAAAAGCTGAAAATAATATTTTTAAAAATATTGTTACTGTAGCCATATAAATCAATCACAGTATACTTAATTTATGTCTGCATCATTTTACAACTGCCTTTTCAAATTCAAAGTCTCAAGTTCACAGTTTCACAGCTCACGAGGATGGAGCTTCTCACGGTGTGCAAAACAGATTTCAAATGAATGTACAGATGCCCATCAATCACTGTTTAAAATTTACAACTGGATAAACCCAAGATATTGTGTGAGTAGCCTGGATAATAGTTTCATGTTTTTTTTAAGGGGGGGGGGGGCAAAATTGAAGTAACTATTCCATTTTAAAAACAGCAATATTCCTGCTGAAAACAGAATTGAAAACAAGACCCTGAGACTGATCACCTGACTGACATTTGCCTAACAGCCAAATGTATGAGTAGTTGGTCAAACAATTTCTTTCACTATTGTGGATTGCTTATATTATGAAAACAAAAAGCCATGGTGTTGAAACTCTATGGTCATAAACTAAGCAACAGAAAGAAGCAAAACCAAGTTTTGTAAAACTTAACAAAGAATTTAATTATCAAAGTTATAACTGAAAATGTGAGAGGAACTTATGAAGTGAATCCAGAATAATCCTGATAAAGTTCTATGAAAGTCCTAATTGAATGAAAAGTTCTGTATAAATTTCAAAACCAGAAATGCACTGGACCGCTCAAAATCATGGCATTGTCAAGATGGTGTCATCCAGAACTCCTTCGAATAATTCACCTCAGTTTCAAACAACACAATAGTCCAAGTAATGAGCACTTTCTATTTCCACTGAACAGTCCAAACAAAAGTTTTTCCTCAAATAATATATATGTACAACATAAAACACATCTGCAGACTTATAACAGGAACACAAGAAATGAGGAGGACTCCAAAACTGGAATGAATCTAATTGCTAAGTTCTTTCCTGATATACACCTTCGAATGTGACGATATTTCACATTATATCCCATGTGACAGATCTTTCTACTCATTTTGCCTCAAATCTGCCTATTCATGTAACCTAGCCCAACCAATGGGAAGTTACTGAATTCTTCTAGAATCGTCTAAAACCCATCAGGAAATGAAAAATTAAGCCCAAGGCATCATTAAGTCTTATTATTAAGGTTATTATTTGTAACTATCAACACATACATCAGCATCTATTTACTAATCCTATGTAATTTTATGCTCTGAACAGACTCAGGTCAAACAGGCTAAATCTAACAAAAGACATTCAGTACAATTTACAACCAAATATAAAAATTACAAAAATTAAATAAAATCATGTACCAGGAGTTACAAAAAATACAGATATAGTTATATCAATTAGCTCACATGCATATATACCCTTGCCTCACCTGTGCCCCACCTCTACTCGATGATGGAAAGGAGTCTAGTCAAAACATGAGTCCCTCAAAGGGTCTTACACTCGAATGGCTTAAAAGAGTTTCCTGGGATCTAAAAATAGATCAATTCTTCTTTTTAACTGATGAGTGTTTAACACATCTTTGATATTCTTCAGCAATAAAAGATTTTCAACTCAGCTTCTGTGGTGGACATACTGGATCTCAGCTTGACACCATTTTCATTGAGGACCAATGAGGCATAACAAAAAGCCATGTTCATATGACTTTCCACTTTGGAAGAGTAACAAGATTTTCAAGATGGATGCCTTGATGGTGATATTCGACATCAGATTTGTACCATTTCCATTCTGGACCAACAAAACATCTTAAGAAGTCTTCTGGGGAAAGGACAATGACAATATAACCAGCCATCTCGGAAAAGTAGTGATAAGCCATTGTGGCAGTCATATTAGAAGTCAGATCGGCAAAATTTTAACATGCAGTCGACTAGACAATTATAAGAAGTCTTTCAGAGAAAATCCCATGCTGATATGACCATTCATTGAGAAGAAATAGTGATAACAAGATTTTCAAGATGGTCACTGAGGCAGTCATACTGAATGTCAAAATGGCACCTTGAGGACCAACTAGACATCGTAAGTAGTTGTTTAGTAAAACTCCTATGCTGAAATGACCATCCATTCAAGAGAACTATTGATAATATTTTCAGGATAGGCATTGTGGTGTCCAATTCGGACATCAGATCAACACCATCTTCATTTTGGACCAACTATATTGCACAAGAAGTCTTCTGACAAAACCCCATGGTAATATTACTCTTCATTCAGGAGGATTAGCAATAACAAGATTTTCAAGATGGCCACTGTGGTGACCATACAGGACACCATTTTCATGTCAATAAGATTTTCTGTTCAAGTAGAAATAACAAGACTTTGAAGATGGTGGTACCCAAATTAGATATCAGATCAGCAGGATCTTCATTTAGGACAACCTATACATCACAGAAGGTCTTCTAGTGAAAACCCCGTTGCCATATGATTTTTGTTACAGAGGAGTAGTGATTACAAGAATTTAACTGTGGTGGCCATATAGGACATCAGATCAGCCCCATTTTTATTTAGGACCAACCAGACATCATAAATTTTGTAATGAAAAACCATTTTGATACAACCATCCATTAAGAAGAAGTAGTGGCAACAGGACTTTAAAGATGACCACTACTGGATGTCCAAACCCTCGCTATTTTCATTTAGGAACAACTAGACATGAGATGAATGTATGTAAAGTTTCATGGCAATCCTCCAAGGAGAAGTAGTAATAACAAACATGGATGGATTGATGATGGACAACAGACCAACCCATAAGCTCTTCTCATCTACAACTTGTAAAACTTAACAATAAGCAGACCATAAAAAGTATCTTTTAGGCCTGCCATATCAAGTTATCTTGCAAAACCATTTTTCTTCCCTTTAGTCTTGGTGTCCTTCAGTTTTTGACCTAGTGACCCAAAATCTGACATGTGCCTTTCCTGTCTCAAATGCATGGCATAGGACTTTAATTATTTTCAAATAAATATTTTTTATCTTGGAGCCCCTCTGACCTCAGCCTTTGACAATAAACCTCACAATCAACAGTTGTCTTCCTTGTCCCAAATTCAATCCATCTAAAAACTTTAGTCAAGGCATGTTTTACAGTTTAGTTTGATTTGGTTTAAAAGTACAGCAAGACAAGTAGGTTACTTAGTGCTATGGCAACTAGATTAAAGTGCCTTACCCAAGGACACACCATAGTAGCTGACCAGGGCTATCCTATGGAAAGATTCAAACCTAAAACCACACCCTTTTGTTGCAGGTCTGGCACTGTAAACACTCACCCACTGTGGCTAAATAAACTTAAATAGTTCCTTCTTTCAGTCCCTATAAGCTTGACTTTTGAGCCCAAACTGAATTAGTATCTTCCTCGTCTCAAATGCAAGCCATCCACAACGTTTGGTCAAATTGGGTTCAAGATATCATGCAGAAAGCCAATAGTATATTATGTTTCTCTGCAAATCCTTACCTGATCACATTAATGCTAATGATATAAATCTGCTACTTTCCAAATCCATCCCTACTAAAAAGACAAAACTTCATCCTTTCTATTTCATATTGACAAAGAGCAATAACTCTTGCCCATTACCTCTCCTTGCCACAACCAAATGTTGCTAATTTATGAGCACAGAACTATACCAATACAGATGGCTGCATGGTGGGGTGGTTGATAGGGATTATAAGTAATGAGATTGGGTAAGTATTCTGGGATAAACTATTTTCCATATAAAGATCATAGGAAGGGGTAGGCAATTGCCTGTAACCAATCCCAACTGATTGACAGTGCATCTACAGCAGAAGCTTCTGGGTGTAGAACTGGTGAGACAAAGGCGGCCCATATCTGGTTCCACCTTGCTGCAAAAGGTTGATCACTGGACACCCTATTAGTACAAAAGTTTGATGAAAAGCCAATAAAGGAAGGGACAATTCTGGGGAGGATGTTGGCCAGGACAATGAGTCTACCTGGAATGTCTCATTTGTACGAGGATCTAAAGTTGGCAGCTAGGATGAAGAATCTTCTGAACCAGTATGCATAGGTTAGGTGATTTGGTGCCCTGGTGTTTTAGGCAGTAAGTCACCACTATGAAGTTGTCCAATATAAACAGGACTGACTTCTTGTAGTGTGGGTCCTTCTAGAACTGAAAGGCATTTATGATAACTTTCATATGGAGGTTGATGTAAAGAGGCAGTTCCCCTAGTCCCCATTTACTGCTTACCATATTTAAAGTCCGGCAACAAGTGGACTCACCAACCATACTTACTGGCATCTATACATACCATTACTTCCGGTTGGGCTTCGTAGCACTGACATAGGAATCATCATACCTCATTTGTGATATTAACCTTATCATCAAGTGGGCTTAAAAAGGGGTACAGACTAGCACAGCAAAGTCATTTGTAATAGGCACACATAAAGGTGGTCCAGTGGGATCAAATCTGCTGGCGCATCAAATAACCAGAGGAGTTGCAAGAACTCTCTTGCTGAAATCCCCATCTAAAAGTCTGTCCGTCTGTATGACATGGACATGAGGGAGAGTAGAATTGAGATGAGTTATAACTCCATACACCAGGTGGACAAAACACTGGGATGGATGAAGGTCAGACCTTTTCCAATTAATGAGAAAACCAAGATGATTCAAAAGGGATAAGGGATCTCTTCTGCCCTTGAGGAGAATAGAACTTACCATGTTTTCGGCAATCATCCAGATATGCCACCGATGCCATAGAGGAAGTTGGCCAGTACAGGGTGACGATGCAAGACATAATTGGTTAACTTTCTCGCAGTAAGCAAACCAAAGAAATGTTCACAATGCTGGATGAATAGTGACATGAAAGTAGACATCTGTAAGATCAAGACTGATAGCATACTTGTACCTTCAGATGACACGTTTTATAGATCTTGCCATCTCCACCATCTTGACCTCAGCAGAAGAATGAATATGTTGTAGTGACTTAAGACTATGATCAGCCTCAACTTGCCATTAGCCGTTTGGTACAGAACAGCAGTGAACAGAACCCCAGAAATTGTGGTAATCATAAAATCTCCATTCCCTGTTTATCATTGAGCAACTGATTTCCTGCTGAAGAATTTCAGCCTTCTCCCAATCTGAGCAGCAATACAAATTTGGCTAGCATTAATGGGAGATGTACAAGCTAGTGACACCTGGTGGTGGCAAAGGGAGGCAATGGATAAGAGAAATTACCCTGCTATATGATATAGAAAAAGGACTTTCCATATTTATAGAAGGGCTAGATTCAGGAGGTAGCATGCTTATATCTCTAATGTTAATGTGATCACGGAACGTATTTGAATGAGAAATTGTTTTTCAGCTTTAAACACAAAAAACAATAATTATATCCAAAAGTACTGTCAATTCCTTAAAGGTGAGCCAAATCCTGCAAGAACCATTGCTACTTGACCATCCAATGCATTTCAAAATGTCAAAAAGGTGACTGTACATGTGTTTATAGGATATGAAAATTGCATCAGTAAAGGAGTTCCAGGATAAGAAAGCTTCTATAGTATCCAACCATTGACTAACCTGTGGTTCATCCAGTGAGGGATGTTATAGTCATCTCCAACCTCAAAACTGGACTGGGCAGTTTTGCTGTGAAACTAGAAAATACAAATAAATTAATTGAAAAATACTATATGTGTAAAACATCACAATCAAACCAGTCTTGATTACAGGTAGTTGATTTAGAAAGTTAACTGGTTTATACAGGAGGTTGATTTAGACAGGAGACTGATTAATGCATGTGACTGATTTAGAATGTGTTTCATTCAGACAAGTATCTGATTTAGACAGGTGACTGTTTAATCAAGATTATACTAGAATCTGCTTAAAATGAACTCAGATTTAATAAATTCCAAATCTGCTGAAGTACTAATTTTCAGTTAATCCAGTCAAACCCATAAATAATGGTCACCTGGTCTCATTGGCTATTCTAATTCCCCTCACCCACCCCAGTATCACCTGGTCTCATTGGCTATTCTAATTCCACTCACCCACCCCAGTATCACCTGGTCTCGTTGGCTATTCTAATTCCACCCCCTAGTAAATTTCCTATATAAAAATCATGCATATAGCAGTCACAAGCTTCCAGTAGGCAAGTGTTCCCAAACCAAATAATTGCTTCTCACTGCATTAAGCTGTCAATGGAGTGCAACAACAGTGACCATTATGTGTATGCAAACTAAACTTTTGCTTTGTAAAAAGGCATTTTTAGATGAAGATATATCCTATAAATCAATGTAACTCAAAGTTGTCAATGTGTCATATTCAAAAGTGATGTGTTTCACTTTCATTATGGATGAAGGTCAAAGCAATAAACTTGCTGGATGGTAGGAAAACCAGCCACGTTGTCATAACAAAAATGAGATTTACTTTTGTGCCAGTGTATATTTTTCTATTTGCTATGAACTGAAGCTCTCTTGAATGAAAAAAAATCATCTTTGAGGAGAGATATGAATTACATCCCTTGTCATTAGGGTCAAAGGGTCATTCAAATATTTTTTACAAACTTGACTGTAAAGGCAGGCAAAGTTTTGTTTCATGTGTTACTAAGCATAGCCAAATAAGGCTTTTCGTTCAATATTTATCACATGCCTCATGTAAATGACAAGTGTCTTTTGATCTTGGAGAGTTTAGCCACTGATTAATCCAGATACTGTTTGAAGTACACAGCAGTTCCTACACCAAATTATAAATGTGGCCAAACAGAGAGTCAGTCCTCTAGTTTCAAAGTCACATGTCAATAAGTAGCCAAACTTCTTTGTCACAAACCAAAAGATCAAAGATTTTTCTAAAGAGTCACTGATGATTTAATTTACAAAACAGATTAAAGTAAGTAAGATACACAAATCCAGTATACAAGTCTGGGATAGAATAACAGATATGCACTGAATGATTATTTTTAATAGTGCTCTAAACCAAATCTGCTTATGATGATAATAATAATAATAATAATAATAATAATAATAATAATAATAATAACAACAATGGAATTCAGTGCATAGTATTTGTTCTAAAAGCAAGCCTGAAAGGTTAATCTACATATAAAAGGGCACCTGTGTACAAGGGCCAGTTTGCTATTGTAAAAAATAGTTATAAGGAAAGGCAGTACTAATTATGACCAAAAACATCTGAATGACACTGTCAATAATGCAGAGAAATTGTTGACATGAATATAATAGCTAAAAGATCCTATTAGAAGTTCACACAGCCCCAGTACCATGTTATCTAACATGTTTAGATATGAATACAGCATTATCCTACATATAAAAGCAAGTGACCTATCCAAATTGTACCATGACAGCCAATCAATTACAGTATAACAGAAATTCAGTGGATCCACTTACCAATCTAATTATCAATTAGATGTGAATTTTATCCTTACCAAGTTTTTTGCCCCATGTTCTGAGTTGGTCAAAAGGTCAATCAGAAATCCTGTGGGTCACCTATATATCAAGTTATGGGTTTTGAAGAATTTAATAAAAAACAATTTCATATCCTTGTAATTTCATGAAATTATTACTATATACTAAAAGTCTGAAGTAAATCAGCATGACATTTTAAAGGAGAAAAGCTCAGATTTTAAATAAACAGCTATGCTAATTAGTGGGTTGAGCATTCTAACAGGTCAACTGTCAAGTAACTAACCTTAAAAAGAGGTGCAGCATGTAGAGGTTGTTCTCCCATACAAACCAGATCACTTCCAACACCTGTTCAGGTAAATAATTTCATTTTTAGTATCAAGTATATTTCAGAAAATAGTACAACTTTAACTGTAAATATACAATTATTAAAAAAATAAAAATCAACATCTATCTATGGCACAATTTCAAACTTTTTAAAATTCATTCTCTCATCAATTATCAATCTGTCATTCATGTAACAATAAAATATAAAGGTCACTGATATAAATGATAGTTTTTAATGGACACTTTCAGCTTCGTATTTGGCTATAACATGCCAAGGAAATGGGAGCTAAGTGCCTTTCCCAAGGACACAATGAGGAAGCCAACTGACCTGGCCTAGCCTGAGCAGGCATGGAACCCATGACACTTCAACACTCTACCACCTAAGCTAATGAGGCTCCATAATTGATATAAAAATATTAAACTTGTTCATTTTATCATTTTATTGCAGCTTTAAGTCAATAACCAGATTCCCTCAAATGGGACTCATGAATCTACTGGCCAAATAGAATTTCCAAGACTTTAAGATAAGACCATTTCTTCCGTTTAACTACTAAATGTTGAAACCATCGCTGATATTCTTCACCAATAACAAAATTTTCAAATTCATATCAGGACCATTTTCACTTTTGACTAACTAGACATCATAAGAAGCCTTTCAGCAAAACCCCCATGTTGATATGACCTTTACTTCAAGAGTAGAGATAACATAATTTTCAAGATGTCACTTACGTGGTCATATTGGATGTCTGTGCAGCACCTTTTTCATTTAGAACCAAGTAGACATCATAAGTCATTTAGTAAAATTCCCACGTTCATATAACAACCCATTCAGTAGAATAGCAATAACAAGATTTTCAATATGGCCATTATGGTGGCCATATTGGTTGTGCATGCAGCACCAATTTTGTTTAGAACCAACTAGGCATCACAAGAAGCCTTCTGGTGAAAAGCCCTTATCAGTATCAGTTTTTGTTCAGGAGGAGTAACTGTGGAGACCATACTGGACATAAGAATGGTACCATTTTTGATCCATTATTATTATCAGACTTTATTAAGAAGTCTTCTAATAAAAACCTCAAGTCAACATGATTTTCCATCCTGGAGGAGTAGTGATAACAAGATTTTCAAGATGGTTGCTACTGCAGATATATTGCACATCAGACTGGCAACATTTTTATTTAGGATGAACTAGATATCATAAGAAGTCAGTTAGTGAAAACTCCATGTTGATGTATCATTCCCTCTGTAGGAGTAGCTATAACAATATTTTCAAGCCGGTCACTGCAGTGGCCATATCAGATGGCATTAGGTACAACCAAATATCATAATGTCTTCTGGTGAAAACACCATGTCAATATGACTCCATTCTGGTAGTGTAGATACAAGATTTTCAAGATGGCTGCTGGGGCACAATATGGAACATCAGATTGGCATAATTTTCATTATGCACAAACTAGACATCAAAACAAGCCTTTTAGTGAAATCCCCGTGTTGGAAAGACAATCCATTCTGGAGGATCAGTGACAAGAATTTCAAGATGATCGATGTGGCAGCCATTCTGGTTATCTTAGCTGCACCATTTTCATTTAGAACCAACAATAACATGGGATGAATGTGTGCGTAAAATGTCATGGCATTCCTTCAAGTAGCTTAGAAGGAGAAGTGGTAACTAACTTGTCCTAATGTACTGATAATGGACAACAGATCATCTAGTAATCTCTTCTATGACCAGTTGAGATAAAAATGAATGTTGTACATCTAATAATTGGTTTTCATCAATATATCCACTAAATCAGAAGAAGTTTCAAAAGAAACTTGAATCCTTATTATGTGTATACTGTTGATTAGTGTGTGATGCTAACTTATACTCTTGCCTAAGAAGTCCAACCTCTGGTGAAAAGCACGTCATTCGATCAGATTAAAATGAAAATCTGTCATAACAGAGATCTGACAGACACCAATGCAAAGTCATGTTCTGTTGAGTTTTATATTTACCAATCAAAGTACAGTTTTCACATTACAAATGTGAAAAGCTTCTCTTGGAACATATCATTTCTAATGATAATTCTCCCTAACATGAAAGACAATGCTTACTCTGATACATTACCAAAAATAAGAATTCTAAATGTTGCCATAACATTAAATTTTACTGATGCCTGATTTAATTGGATTCATCTGTCATTCTGGTGTTAATCATCAGACATACATTGTAAAACATGTTTTACATGTCAAAACATATGCAAAATTCCTAGAACATCACCAAGACATTTTTATAATTTCAATGTCGGTATGTTTTCTTCTTTTCTAAAAATATTTTTAAACAAGACTCTGAAAGAAGCAAAAGAAGGTTTTATTTCTAAATTTTAGTAAATACCATTATAAAAGTACTTACCACAATCAATAGTGCGCTGTTTGGTGATGTTTGTAAGTTCTCTATCCACCTCAAACACACCAGCTCCAGGAGTGATGACAATGGATACCTTTCCTGTCCTATCAAAGTTGCGGTCTATGTATGGCTTTTCAAACACTGCAATTTTGTCAAATACATGAACTTTCAATCAATTAAGAGTCATTATGTACTAATATAACAGATAGCTTTCTGGATAATCATAGGCTTTAATGATTACTTATCCTGAAATCACAGTGTACAATCTTTTGAGCCATCCACCCATGACAAATGTTTGGGAGAAATATATTCCATGAAAATTTTAATCATTTAATGTAATGATTGTTTCCTCCTTGTGTGTGTGTGTGTGTAAAATTCAAAAAATAAAGAATATAAAGTGAAAAATGTAAAAAGAACTTATGGTATTGCAAATTAAATCCCAAATGATCCTAGAATTACTGACACAAAGATTAACGTTCTTAATAAACTTTAGTGATATTCTGTAATAAATCCAACACTGAAAGTGTTGATGTGCTTGGTGGCCTTTGTCATGGTGATGTATCAACTGTCTTTTGTTGAACCACACTAATACTAAGAATATATCCTTATTTGAAATTTCACTATAAATCCAAGTCTCTATGTCCAAGAATGTTATTTTTAGATGAGCACTTTGTATTTCCAGTGAGTAAATAATTTGAATAAATAAATTCCAGCCCAAATGAATTACTGGACACAACAATAATACAACTAATTCTGCTAAGATCTTACAGCATGAATAAATAAATTTTCCAGTAACAAGATTACATAGTTGTCTATCTGACCTCAGGTCATAATTAACATTTTCTAAACAAAAACTATTACCTAATGGAAAATTTCATTCAAAGGAGGTTCCAAATGTTCATAAGATAACATATTAGTTATAATTAGAAGGTCTGTTACTAAAATTATAATAAAGAACAGGGAAAAGACAATGTTCTTGAATCAGAGCAAAACAAATATTTTTAATTCTATAATGACCCTAATATTAAACCCAAACTCAAAAAGAAAATATTAACTCCATTTTAGTCACTGACAAAATAATTTTAAAAAATCAATGATTCTGGCCAGGTAGAAAATGAATCTCATTTTGGACAAGGTCAAATCCAAAATACAATTATCCATAGCATATAATGTAAAAATAAATGTTTTAAAAAAGCCTAACAAACAAACAATGCAAATTAAATATACATAACTCGGAAGGGGGAAGGGGTAATGACATCGACACAATTCAGGCTATATAGTGTCAAATTAAAAGTTACAGAAATGTAAAAGTAAGAATTCAAAAAACTTTAGAATGATCAACCCATCCAAATTAATATAAATACATTGTCCTAAAAGATAAAATGTAAAAGGTAAAGATGTTTAAATTCTGTTAAAACCCATATAAAACAGATAATGCAATATAACCAAATTCTTTAAAAAATTCCAAGATTACTCTGGTGGTACATACTCAAAAAGCTTAACTGACTTCGTATATAAAATGTTGTTTCAAACAGTGGAAGTCAACACACCCTACAAAAGTTTGTTTCACCGTCAGAAGTAAATTATGCACTCAGGTTGAGACCCACCATTTTGGAGGTATATATATGGGCCAGGCATGTGTTTCGCATATGCAAGCAGCACGCTACTGCCTAATCTCTGCAAATTTCTTCTATATATATATATATGATGCCACTTCCCAATGAAAAGATTTGACATTCCAAAGCTTGTTTGTAAAGTTGAAATATACATACTTGCCAAGTATACAAAATCACTATATCTAAACTTCCATTCAGAAATAGGTAGCTGCTGGGCAGTGTTGGCTGCTTTGTCTGCCCATTCAGGAACCCTAATACCTTGTGACCAGGCAGACAACAGTATGGTGTAATATAAACAGATTTTGTAAGCAAACCATGTTTCTGTAAAATTTAGGAAATTAACAGATCAAATTCATGATTTTTCAAGATTATCATGAAAATTATTTTAAATGCACAAACAATATTATATTCCAAGGAAATGAATTTTTCCTAGTAAAATATGTTTCTTCGAAAATACTTACCCAATCATAATACCTTAGAAGAACTACCACTACCTTGCAAATTCAGCCCTCCCAGATACTACTATTAGCTAAAGGGACCTAAAAGTTGTCTGCCAACCTATTTGGCAGTCGGGTAGAGTGATCTCCCCTTACATATAAGGCCTGGAAGGACAGTGTAAGAATATCCCAGTTATTACTGTAGTGGAGGGCATGCTACCTATGGATGTAATTGCTGGGAGGCTGGGAAGGTGTATGTGTATTATGATTGGGTAAGTATTTTCAAAGAAACATATTTTACTTGGAAAAATTGTTTTTTTCTTCAAATACGTTACCCAATCAAAATACCTTAGGAGCATAGGTAAGAGGTGGAGGGAGGTACATACCCTTACTCCAGAGATACCACCTCTGGTCCCCTAAGGTATTGAGACAGCTTCTAGGTAACCTGACTGGAGAAGACTCCATCTATCAGGACCTGGCTTCAAAACGTGTATACACAAAGTTGGTGAGAAGGTCAGAAAAGTCCTGGGTTTGTCAGATATCCTCTCTCCAATGATCATGAAAGGTGTTGGCGATCATGGAGCATTAACCTTGGACCATACTCGGCATTAACTCGCTATCTTTGAAGAGCCAGAGGAAGAAGTTAGCTATCAACGGTATCGATGCTTGGAGAGGTAAGATATATTCATTTGCGCACCACTCGGTGAAACTGTGCCGTTGACTTCATATGCTTTCGGAGTGGAGGGCTCTTGTGCCTGAGCAATTCTCTCCAAGACTGGTTGCAAAAATGTTTAATTGTGAGGGCCTGTTTGAGATGATCCAGACATGCTGGTTTGGAGCTCCAGACAAGGATGAAACAACTGTCATCGTGGTTATATAAGAAGGAAAACCAGAATTCTGTGGGGTTTCTAGTGCAAGATTGATGAGGTAGTCAATCCACAACTCCTCCAACAGAGTGATGTGATGAGGATGTGGCTACAGGTTGATTTCCTTGCTTTCTGCATCACTTGGAATCAGAAGTGTTGGGGGGATGGTGTATGAGTTCAAGTTGGTCCAATCCAATTATAGGACGTCCACTGCCCAAGATGTTGGGTTCGGGATGGGAGAGACAAAGGATGGGGTTTTGGCATTCCCAATTGTCACAAACAGACCCACCAATGGTAGGTCCCAGTGGGTACAGATCTGAGTTAGAACTGAGGGATGGAGAGACCATTCCTTCTGTACAAGTCGATTGTTCTGTGACAAAGGGTCGGTCAGTGCATAGAGGAGTCTGGGAATATGGTGAACCTGTATGGCTTGTTGATAACAATACCACTTCAAAAAGACCAACACACTGACACAAAGGTCTGATGACTGAGGTCCTCCTTGCTGAAGATAAATCACCATTGCTAGTGAGGCCCATCGCCATGAGTCAAAACAGCATACAAAGCATAATTCAATTTTAAAATATTCCTTTATTTGATAAAGACTTTTCAAATAGATAAAGTACTACAAACTATGCAACATTCCAAAGCCCATGTGAAAAAAATCACAGCATTTATTTCTTGTACTTTTTGAGATAACGCTTCCTAAAAATGACATATATCATTATAACACATAACAGGGATATGCAATATTTAGCTTTATGCCATGTTTATTGCTTTGCTAGAGCTTTGCACTTTATCCAAAGTCTATAAATTTCTCTTAGTTTAATCTTGCAGTACTATATATCTGAGAAAAAAGAACAACTCTGATAACTTTACTTTTATTAACAAACTGTGTTAAAAATCTGAAAAATGACAAAATCTTACAAAACATCCAGCATTTTCTCAAGTTCATGAACCAAAATACTTTACTCACTGTCACACCTTTGTAGGTTATCTTTAAAATGTTTCATCTATGCATACAATACTAAAGGAAATATTACTTTTATGATGTACAGCATTGCAAACAAATAGACAAGATGGTTTGAAAAATTACATGTTTTGCATATTTCTTTCTATCAAAAATTTAAAGTCCTAGTGTCCATCACCAGAAAATAGACTCTTTTAATCAGAGTAAACTCTGTTTCAAAGTTTCAAAGGTGACCTAAATAACAATACACAAAAAACATGTTTCAAAAATATCTACATTTCCTATATACTGAACTGAAAAATCATTTCAGTTTTCTCAGAATTTTAAGGGGAGATAATAAAAAAAAATCTGGACCAAACTTTTCTTGAAATTTAATATTTTTCTTTAAAAAAAAGAACCATTATACTTATTTTTCTTATTACCTGCATAAAAAGATGCATGTGCCAGTTGACTCAATTCAAATTAGAAAATGTCTACTAGATAAGGTATAATGCAGCATTTTGTGTAACAATTTACAGTCTTGCATTTTTCAAAAGGTCATAACATCCGATGTTGCCAGTTACAATCTTAAACATATACATATATATGTATAAAAGCAAACATTATTATTTTGTGTTCCTCTACAAAAAAAAACAAAAACAATTTGCTCGATTAAAAAAGATTAAAAGTACAACAACAACAAAAAAAACCACAAGAAAACTGGTCAGATACTAGTCTCGTTCACCATCTGACACAATGTCAAACTAGAAATATAAAAATGATTTCCACAACACAGTGCCTGAAAAAGCCTAAAACAAAATGTGATCCAAAGTTCCAGATGACACAGGAGGCTCAAGTTTGAGCAAACTTTCCAAATACTGAAATGGCCAGTTTTGAATAGGATGACTTGAGTCTTCAAAACTGAATATCACCTTCTACCAACACTAGGTGTGCATACACATCTGAAAGAAATTTGTGCTCAAAAATTAATTCAACTGTATGGAATTAGTAAATATAATTTTTTATCAAACATGTGTGTCCATGAGTTTTGTCGATAAATGAATTTATGAAATTTATGTCAATGTTCACATATTTCTTCATTTTATTAAGGGCTTTAACATTATTTTAGCCATTTTAAGAAAAATCAGGTACTGAGTTGGGGAGAAATGCCAAGTCCTTATAATTATTATAATCGTAAAAGCTCTACAGACAAGGACATTTTAAATTCCCTATATATCATACTCACTAAAATTCATTAATAAACCAGTAACGTTTATTAAAATGTACTACTGCCGTGAATTTAGATAAACGGAAAGGGATGGGGGGTGGGCTGCAAAACGCCCATCAAACTTTTAATACTGAAATTGGTAGATAGACTTGGTTTCGAAACTATAAACTAATGAATAACTGATTAGATTAATTATATTGACAGTAAATATCATAATAAAAGAACACAAAATAGAAGAACCTTCGCTCAGATTGATTATTCAGTTACGACTATTTATAGTGCAACGTGTATTGCATTTTCCTGGTCAAGTTGCATCCCCAATTAAAGTTTAGAAACAACAATGTTATTATTAACATAATTTATAAGAGTTGTGCGAATTGTTTCAATTGAATGCATGCTGAATTACATACTCGTTGAAAATGTGTAGCGTAACAACCTATTATGACTGACCTACCATAAACATGTGATGAGCCATAGTGGCCATTTTACTCCAGGCACCAAATTATCTTGAAATCTTTAATTCGAAGTGCGGCATATTAAGTCTTTGGGGCTCATTCAATGCAGAAAGAAAAGTTTTATCTATTTTACAGCACACTCCTTAAAATAACCAAAAATAATAGAGGAAAAAGAAAAAAAACTTACCCATTTCTTTGTTCTTGCTTGTTCATCATAGTACGAATACTGTGGGAAAGGTTATAGTGCCACCTATCCATTAAACTCAATTTCATTGGTTAAAAATAACACACCTCCACGCATTGAGCAAATCAAATTTTCCGTTTTTTTAAGAAATGAGAAGCATCAATACCATTCATTAGTGGGTCAATGACCCGGCTGCAATGGAGAGTCGTAGTTACTAAAAACAAAACAGCTGAGTACCTATTTCAAACTCGTCCTAATTTCTTTATTTTCGAAAGGAAAACTTTCAAGAGATAAAGAATAGAAAGAAAGCAAGATGATAGTGTAATTTTTATTATCCTGATTCATGAGAAACCCATCAAAATTAAAGGTTAATTATTGGATTTTCACTGATCTGTCATTGATTACCTATTATGATATCCGTGGGCCTCTCTACCATTGTAGGATTGAGTTCTTCCTTGTTGTTTGAGATAAGTCCCACACCATGACGCAAAGGTCTGGGGACTAAGGTCCTCCTTGTTGCTGAAGATAAATCACCATTGCAGGATTGAGTTCCTCCTTGTTGTCTGAGATAAGTCCAACACCATGACGCATAGATCTGGGGACTGAGGTCCTCCTTGTTGCTGGAGATAAACCACCATTGTAGGATTGAGATAATCCTTTTTGTTGAGATAAGTCACTACTGTAGAGTTGTCAGACAGAATGAGAACTCCCTTGCCACCTAAATATTCCTGCCCCCAATGAAAGGCTTTCACAATCGCTGTCCTCTCCGGAATTATTGATATGAAGATGTTGTTCCTGGGGACAGCATGCACCGCTGGCATCCCGAAATGATGGTAGTCGGCGAGCTCCCCAGCCTTTCATACTTGCATTGGTACAGACCATAATCTCGAGCAGGTGGATGCATAGATGTATACCCGCCATGAGCCAAGTTTGGTTGCTCCCAATTCTACTGATGGTGCAGATTTTGAGAGGATGGTCCAATGGGCAAACATGAGGATTCCACTCACGCAGAAAAAAACAGTAGCAATGCAGTTGAAGGCGACCTAGGACCATGATGTCCGCTGCCGCATGAAGCAATCATGTGCGGATAGAATTCCTCAAAAGTAAAGTGCTACCATGAGTTGTTTCAATGCCCAATCCTGACGCAGACAAAATATGGTGCCTGTGTACTGAAGTCCATACCTAGGTGAATGAATCATTGTGATTCTACTAGGTCGGATTCTTCCTTGATGAGAACTCCAGATTGGTAACAGGGGCTATCATGACTGGTTAGAGCTAACTTGCTGATGTTGCTGCAGGATGTTGTTCAGGTAACTTGATGTTGCCACCCTAGAAATGGTCTGGACATGCACCATTACTCAATTTGTCAGACGAGGGAAGGCCCAGGGGCCGATGTTGAGCCTCAATTGAGGTGCCCTGAATTGATAGATGATGTTGTAGGCAGATCGCAGGAATGTCCTTGGAGCCTTGTGAATAGAAACATGAAGGTATGCATTGTCTAAACCCACAGCAATGGCAGTCTCCCTCATGGATATCATTTAAAATGCGCTGTGGTATTTCCAGTGGGAACCATGTGGCATGGATAAATGGATCGAGGGTGCGTAGGCTGATGACCAGACATAGAGAGTCATTTGCCATTGGGACCAAGAAAAAGGTGCGGAATGAATGATAGAACCCTTTTAGTGCTATGTCCGCATGGTCTGAAATTGCTGAAGCTTCAATAGGACGACTTTCCGAGGTTCATGTCCTAGGAGTGGCCCTTGGGTCCTTTTATTGATTCCCATACTATCCCTGTATCAATGCCGTGGTTGTAGAAGGGAGGGAAATGTGTCTCCTTGATGGTTTGTTAGCATACTTCATCCACTGGGATGTTAAACAGAAGGTAGAGGAAAAGGCCATGCTCTTAACTTGAGACTGACTCCCACGCATGCCCTGTTGTATTCTGAGTGAGAGAAGATAAACTATGTTCCGTTGGTTGGAATATAGCTTGAGAGAACAAAAGTCCAACAATGAAGTCACAGTAACAATATTGCCCGCTAACTCCACAGTGTCAATAAAGGCCATCTGATCCATACATATAGAGTGTGACTATGTCATCCCTAACATGGCGAGATCACTGTCAATGCTGGGGTTCCAAATGAAAAACTAGTGGGAGTGCAAATGCTGGAATCTCCAACAAACTGAAGATGAAGACAGGCCAGAAAGTATGAAGTCTCCCAGACTGCAAATGTAAATAAAGTCAAAACCTTCTGTCGTTGTAAGATCAACAGATGCTGGAGTGCTGGTGCATGCTGTTGATGGAGTCGTCGGAGTAGGACAAAGCCCCAGGGCGGCAAAACATCCTCGATGGCGGCTCGGAAGGTAGAATCTTCCCATGCCCTCATGTTGGGTAGAATAGATGATGGTACTGGTAGAACAAGCAACATCTTGGTTGTGTGGAGTGAAGCTATGATCCCCTGTAACACACGAGACTTACATGGAGAAGAGGGATGAGTTCTGTTGCTCTCTAAACTTGTAGAATGCCCTCAATTAGAAACCACGACTTCAAGACAGTTACTGAGTAAAGAGGCTCTTCTTGTGGCAGAGTGTAGAGAAACTGTGAAGCGACATCTGTTGAGGCATGAGGATCTACTTGTGGTATCATGCTGAATTAGTATCACAAGGTGGTATGAGTTGGACTAGTTCCTGCACATGTCTGCAAAAGTCATGATTGGAAGCCTGGGCTGTTACTGACTGAGCCACTAATATTGATGTTTGGCCCTTTGTGATCCCTAGCATGTGGCCTAGGCTGGTCACAATGGAAATAGGCCATCAGTGTGAGGAGGATATCATTAGGATCATCTGTGGGGATGGGTTATGGTATATTGATCCATGTAACCTGTCTGTATGTCTGCTGAATGAGAGGAAACTTGGCTGTTTGTTAGCTGTATCCCATTCTGTAGGAGGAATCAAGTTAGGCAAGGTAGGGGGAGTTCCAAAAATGACAAGTCATGTGGTGGTGACTTGGGTGATGGAGCATGTGGTGGTGACTTGGGTGTCAATGTCCGGCACATCGTGGCTAAAGGGTAAGCTGAATTATCTTCCTTGTTCCCATAAAGATTCACACTGAGGACAAAATCAGCATGCAGACTGGTGACGTCTTCGGTCTGAGCTGCATGTTGTCTACACTTTGCCCATACTTCTAATCTGTAAGACAAAATAGAGCAAAACAGATAAAGTTGTAGCACTGCACCTGTCTTAGAATGCAATATCCGTGCAGAGTTAAATCATTACAAGGGTGACCCAGAAATTTATAAGTCTAATAAAGCAAGGAAGCAAATGTGTAAAATCTAATGACAATACCACCTGTTAATAATCCTGTGTGCCTACACATGATGTTTTGAATACTGTGTGGGCACATAGCTATACCAAATGATGGTTACCTGGAAAAAGTGATAGCAGACGATTTCAATTACAATGCTTACCTGTAAGTAAGGTCAAGGATGGCCTGTACAGGTAGAATCAATGAAGCATGGTGTTCCAAGGCTAAAAGTACCATGGTAATATAACTCACCTGTATATACAAGAAAAGATGGAATTATACATAAATAAGGAGTTTTTCAGAGCATAAAGACATGTACACATGTAAATAATGTAGCCCAAACCTAACTTGTGAAGTTGCATAGGCTACACATGTGAGCGACTAAGTGCTTGATAAATATGATTTAAAATTTATGCATATAAACATGACTCAAGGGTCGCCTATAGAAACATGCATGTGCAGGAGGTGACTGAATAAACCATGTAAAGAGCGCTGACCTGTACTTGTCCGACTAGAATGGAAGAAATACAGAAATGAATCAAAGTGTCCACATTACACACAAAAAAACCTTCGTGTAAAAGGGAACTGAGGCACCTTTATAGAGATGTACACAGTGGGTGCGACAAAATCCATTATGAGGCAATACTTATAGGGAAAATGGCCGAGAGGCTGCTCGTACAAGTAAATACATTAAGGTTGGCATCTGCACGCTACAAAAGCCTTGGATAGGAACTTGCCAATATGTACCCATTTGTAAAGCACTAGAGACTTGCACATATAAATAAATATAGCACGAACTGACTGTGAAGTCGCTTATGCTCCACGTGCAAGTACCTAAATGTGTGACAGCGACAAAGTGTGGCAGCTTGTAAAGGCAGAACTTTGTCGTGATAGAAAGTTAGAAAAAGTTGGGAATATAGATGTAGTATACTTTCCTTAGAAGTGGAAAAACTCCAACAACTTGCAGTGGTATATCTTCCACATAGCTTCTGGGTTTTGCGAGGTCTCATGACAAAGGTGTGCTTTTTGGCATGAGCGAAAGTAATAGCTGGGATATTCTTACACTGTGCCTCCAAGTCTTATATGTAAGGGAAGATCACTCTGCCCAACCGCCAAATAGGTCGGCAGACAACTTTTAGCTCCCTTAAAATAAAAGTAGTATCTGCGAGGGCTGGATTTGCGATGTAGTGGTAGTTCTCCTAAGGTATTATGATTGGGTAACATATTTAAAGAAGAAATATAATTTCTGTGGCACTAATTACAATATGTAGCAATTACTGTTTTTGTCAATGATAACGCTAAGGAAGGTTGACCCAGCAAGATGGCTAACACTGTTTCCAATGCCCATATATACAACTTTATGATTTGCAAGCAGGATGGGTGAACCACAAAACAGTAATGAGTATACACGTCATCTGTTGAATGGCAGAATGTATCTAACACTTGACTGATTTATTGATTGATGATTTGATGGGTGGTGGTTATGAGCACATCACATGAAAGACTACATTGTGTCAAGGCAACTGGAGTAAAATGTCCTGCCTGGAGGCACACCAAGACGTAGGTTTACCTGCCCTGGCCTGGCAGGATTTGAACCCTCAGCTTTCTGCTTGTAAGTCTGGCATACTAACCAACGAGTCACTGTGGCTCCTAGGTCTAACGCAACAATAGGAATACATACTTATGGGTGATTTTCTCAATTTATCTGCTGGTCTTTTATTTTCTCTCAATAAAACTCAAGCTAAACTTTGCAATGTGATATTCTTCAGGGAATTTTACCAGTCTGGTATATAAATTTTAACAAGGAACCTTTGAGATTATTAAATTAATTTACACTGAGGCGCATAAATCTGTACCTGATAAAATATATTTGTTACATTATGCTGATGACATAAACACTATTTTTAAATTTCACATTCTAAGGACTTCACAAAGGTTTTACAGAACACTGCCATGCCTGCAACAGTGCTTTAATGTAAAGTATATAACACAGGAAAATTTTAAAATACAACTTTAACACTTCTGATGCCAAAAACACACCCATTATACAAATTCAAAGTGCTACAAATACCAATGGTTTGGAGGGTTAAAGCAAAATTAATTTACAAATGAACACCTAAGTTATGTTAATAATTTTACAAATTATTTCAGAAATTCTTTTGACTTACTACCATCCATGGAACAATGTCCAAAGGAGATTACTGTCGGGTTTAATCATCAGCTACTTTTAAGCTGTCTCCCCTGACTTAATACTGACTTGAAAGGCCAGTGGATATCTCATTTCTTGT
This sequence comes from Megalonaias nervosa, assembly GCA_016617855.1. NCBI lineage: Eukaryota > Metazoa > Mollusca > Bivalvia > Unionida > Unionidae > Megalonaias > Megalonaias nervosa. Next base: position 23,037 of record JAECUM010005810.1, on the reverse strand, counting down.
CATTTTTGTTAAGACGAAAATGTTTGTTACTGTGTTTAGTAATGCAGTACAAACTATATTTGGTAACACATAACAGACACAATGCCATAAGCATGGAGTGACTAAAACCACTAGAAACAAAAAAAAAACCTTCTCACTCTGTCAACACAAGTGAAACAAAACAGTAACAAAAGTGGTCATTAGTGGGCTTAACACCATTTTTCAGCACAAGATAGGCTATACATGATGTCCAGTATAACTTGTTGAGGAAGAACCCATGAAAAGCCTCAAGAAGAACCATGGACCCAAGGGAAGCTACTGGCAAACTTCCCACATACCCACATTGGCTGAGCCTGAGACTTGAACCCACAAAGACAGTTGTGAGATGGCAGTGATTGGTAAAGGTGAGTGCATTAGACTACTCTACCACCTTGGGCTCCAGTGAGAAATGCATTTTGTGACTTACAATTAAGTGACATATTGAGTGTTTCTAAGAAGTTGCCCTGTGCAGCTGTGGAATTCCTGGCTTTTGGCACAGTACAGCCCTGGTTTTCATGGTGATGAAGAACATGCTGCAGGTATTCATTGAACAGTTTCTTCAGTTGCTTCATTGTTCCTGTCCAATCCTCATACCGCTCATTCTGTACAACTACCCTAAAAATAAAGTACATTATATTCAACACTCTATTGAAGAATTATTTCTTTTACTGATCTCTTTGTTCTGAAATGGTTTGCAGAACTTTTAAAAAAATTGCTAATCATCACATCAACCATTGGTGATAATTTGAAATGTTAAAAGGTACATCTTACTACATCTTACTATAAACTTGACTGAAAGGTTCTATCAAAGAGGGCTGTGAATAACAATATAAAACAAAGGCTCAGCAATAAACGTGGTATCTTGACTGCGAACAGCATTATGATGATGCTACTTTTGGCATGTATGACATGAAACTTAAGTATATCCAACCTTGAGGCACATATTACTACTAAAATTCTGTTTTTTTAAAAAACATATCTCCACACACTTCATCATTTTGACATTTACCCAGATGTTTGTACCTCTAGGATAGATCCTTGAGAGTAAGCACTTGGGGTGGGGGGAGGGGGAGGGGGAGGGGGAATTCAGTTGGATATGTGCCTTTGTCTTTTTGTACCTAGTAAGAATGATTAAAGGGTGGGTATCTCAAAAGTTTCCAAGTTATGACACAAGCTAAAGCCTGGGGGTTAGGAATCGACCCATGGGGGTCATTTTTAGTTGTATGTATACATTTTTCTTTTCATGTTCATAATTACCAAGATGGGGAGCTCAATAGTTTCTATGTTATGACCATGGGAAAGACTCATGGCCTGATCCAAGGATGCACATCTGATATGTGTTGACAATTAGGTCACTCATCACACATGCCAACTCTCAGATATATGAGACAATTAACTCTGAATTTTTTTAAATTTAGGTAAAAATCACTCCTACCCATCTAATCCATCCAACAGGGGTGTGACCAAATATCCAAATGTATTGGCACATGCTAGATCAAAAAGACTATCATTGACCCAAGTTGTATATATCAAGTTATAACAATGAAGAAGGATTTCAAGGATATAACACATGTAAGACATGTATCATAATATCCCTGTACTTTTTTAAAAGCATGGAGAAAATAATGCCAGAGTTCCAGCTGAACACATTTTTGGGAAGAGAGTGAAAAAGTGCCTTTTACTTTTGCGGTAGCATGCAGTGTAGTTGCAGTATAAGTTACACTGACAAACTGAAATATGAATTCTCCTATCCAACATTCAAAGTATCAGTATGCCAAAGAAACAAAGTAGTGGCCTAGTTCATCTAACTGTAAATTTTATTCTCCTGAAATATTCTAACCAAAAATCCACATTTAGGACAATACTGCTTATATGTGACATAATTCATCTTCGTTTAAAATTTGGACTACAGTAGTTCCCTTCATGTACAGCCCCCCTGACCAGTGGCCACCCATTCTTTGCAGCCAGAATCCCTTGGCACTGATGAGTTTATGTTCAAATGTACCCCTCAAGAAAGGCCACCCCTCTAACGCAACCAGTGGCCAACATATTAGTGCAGAAATGTAAAATTTACCCCTCACAAGCGGCCACATTTTATATTTAACATGTATCCAGAACCAATATTTAATTACAGTAAGGTAAGTAATCTGATTATCTTTCCAGATGTCTGTTTCTCGTTTATGAAAGAAGTGTTGGCTAAAGTACATGTACTACTAAGGTTATTATTATATCATTAACGCCGATGTTTGCAGGAAATGGGGTCAGCAATGTTATGATAGAGCTTTGTCCTTTGCACAGGGGGTATTTTTTGTTTATTTTTTAATTGCTGATTACGACTGGACATAATTGTCAAGATCATAATATGGTCAGAGAGAAAGACAGAAATGGGGTCAGCAATGTTTTGATAGAGCTTTGGCCTTCAAACACTGGGGTTTTTTTAAATTGACAATTATGACCGGATGTAATTGTCAAGATCATAACAATATTGGATAGAAATGGGGTCAGCAATGTTTTGATAGAGTTCTGTTGGCAAGATTTAAATAAATAAGATTGTAAAAGATAAGGAGAAAATTCTGTAGCAATGGAAAAATGGAGTAAATGGAAAGAGAACTATTTTAAATACGAAACAACGTATGTACCAAGATTTAAATAATGTTTGAGTGGTTTTGCAATGTGCATGCCAACAATATCCCACTCACATTCCACAGCTAAGAATAAGAACTATTAATTTATGTTACCTGAAATAACTCTGTTTTTAAGACAAGAACAAAACTTTAATAAATAATGCAACTTTTAAATGAAGATATTAACTGCTTTAAGTTATATATAGCTTTTCTACTATATACACATATACATACACATCTCACGAATAAAGTCCCCCTCTGGAAAGGCCACCCGTCTTATAAGGCCACTTTCCCAGTGCAGAAGGGGTGGCCATATAAGAGGGGGACAATTGTACTGTGTACCTGGTATTCACCATAAAAAGAAAACCCCACCATCTCTCTATCTTGATCTCAATTACACAGACATTTCAAAATGAAATTCTGATGAAATATTAGTCATTTAATAACCTGTAGAAATCTTCATAAAACCGCCCAAGATAATCCTGCTGGAGACAGTCCAACATATGAGGTGGAAACTCATCTGAAACAATGAACAAAACCTAAGCATCAACATCTATCAGAGTTTAATCAGATGTGCAAATGTCAGCATTCAAGAGGATACATAGGAAACACTAAAATTAAATCCATTTCAAATAAAACTTGGGATTTTGTATCAGTAATGATAAAAACAATAGAAAACCACATCTATCGACATATTTTTTTATGACTATTACCGTTTTTATTCAATAAACATATGTAGGTATCTTCACATTCAAGTAAAGCAAGACACAAAGAAAATTACATGCATTTCATGTATCATCTATATATATCTACCTGCATTAAATAAATAAATTCTGTAACTTCCAATGAAACCCGATAGTATGTTCAAGAAAAAGGGAATTCTGCCCCAGAGATGTAAAAGTCCATCATGCTGTTAATACTCTACTGTACTTTTCATTCAAAGATAGAAAGAATCAAGGAGATGTCTTTTTCATGTGTGAATGAACAGAATGACAGTTTTAATAATTATACAAACACTGATAAAAATTCCCATGAAAACTGAACCATGATTATTTCATTTAAATGTCCACAGTGTTCTACCGATCGTTTTCAACCTTCCCACTTGAACCTGTACAATTAAAAACATCGTATCCTAAAAGAAGCAACAAAGTATGCTTATCATTGAACACTGTGTAAGTACAATACTTTTAGAATCAATGTGACACAAATTATGATTACCACTGAACACTGTGTAAGTACAATACTTTTAGAATCAATGTGACACAAATTATGATTACCACTGAACACTGTGTAAGTACAATACTTTTAGAATCAATGTGACACAAATTATGATTACCACTGAACACTGTGTAAGTACAATACTTTTAGAATCAATGTGACACAAATTATGATTACCACTGAACACTGCATAAGTACAATACTTTTGGAATCAACATCATACAAAGTATGATTACCACTGAACACTGTGTAAGTACAATACTTTTAGAATCAATGTGACACAAATTATGATTACCACTGAACACTGTGTAAGTACAATACTTTTAGAATCAATGTGACACAAATTATGATTACCACTGAACACTGTGAAAGTACAATACTTTTAGAATCAATGTGACACAAAGTATGATTACCACTGAACACTGTGTAAGTACAATACTTTTAGAATCAATGTGACACAAATTATGATTACCACTGAACACTGTGTAAGTACAATACTTTTAGAATCAATGTGACACAAATTATGATTACCACTGAACACCGTGTAAGTACAATACTTTTAGAATCAATGTGATACAAATTATGATTACCACTGAACACTGTGTAAGTACAATACTTTTAGAATCAATGTGACACAAATTATGATTACCACTGAACACTGCATAAGTACAATACTTTTGGAATCAATGTGATACAAAGTATGATTACCACTGAACACTGTGTAAGTACAATACTTTTAGAATCAATGTGACACAAATTATGATTACCACTGAACACTGTGTAAGTACAATACTTTTGGAATCAACATTACACAAATTATGATTACCACTGAACACTGCATAAGTACAACACTTTTGGAATCAATGTTATACAAAGAACGATTACCACTGAACATTATGTATGTATAATACTTTTGGAATCAATGTTATACAAAGTATGATTACCATTGAACACTGTGTAAGTACAATACTTTTGGAATCAATGTGTTACAAAGTATGATTACCATTGAACACTGTAAGTACAATACTTTTGGAATCAACATCATACAAAGTATGATTACCATTGAACACTGTGTTAGTACAATACTTTTGGAATCAATGTTATATAAAGTATGATTACCACTGAACACTGTGTAAGTACAATACTTTTGGAATCAACATCATACAAAGTATGATTACCACTGAACACTGTGTTAATACAATACTTTTGGAATCAACATCATACAAAGTATGATTACCACTGAACACTGTTTGTACAATACTTTTGGAATCAATGTTATCCAAAGTATGATTACCACTGAACACTGTGTAAGTAAAATACTTTTGGAATCAACATCATACAAAGTATGATTACCACTGAACACTGCATAAGTACAATGCTTTTGGAATCAATGTTATACAAAGTATGATTACCACTGAACACTGTGTAAGTACAATACTTTTGGAATCAATGTTATACAAAGTATGACTACCACTGAACACTGCGTAAGTACAATACTTTTGGAATCAATGTTATACAAAGTATGATTACCACTGAACAGTGTGTAAGTACAATACTTTTGGAATCAATGTGATACAAAGTATGATTATCACTGAACACTGTGTAAGTACAATACTTTTGGAATCAACATCATACAAAGTATGATTACCACTGAACAGTGTGTAAGTACAATACTTTTGGAATCAATGTTATACAAAGTATGATTACCACCGAACACTGTGCAAGTACAATACTTTTGGAATCAATTTTATACAAAGTATTATTACCACTGAACACTGCGTAAGTACAATACTTTCGGAATTAACATCATACAATGTATGATTACCACTGAACACTGTTAGTACAATACTTTTGGAATCAATGTTATACAAAGTATGATTACTACTGAATGCTGTGTAAGTACAATACTTTTGGAATCAACAACATACAAAGTATGATTACCACTGAACACTGCATAAGTACAATACTTATGGAATCAACGTGATACAAAGTATGATTACCACTAAACACTGTGTAAGCACAATACTTTTGGAATCAACATCATACAAAGTATGATTACCACTGTACAGTGTGTAAGTACAATACTTTTGGAATCAACATTACACAAAATCTTAACTAAAGAAAAGAACTATCACTGCACAGATATGTATGTAAGGCATTTATATGCATCATGTTAAGTCTGTCACATACCTCTGGACTGAGCATCATAAAATGTCCTGGAAAACAGGACTATGGTCACATCATGAAGGCAGTTCTGGTCCTGAAAATGCAACAAAAAAAATGTAAATATGGATTTTGTTAACATTACTGATCATTATGAGCTTACACTCACATTATTTTTTCTATTTTTTTCTGAAAAACAAAACTGAAATTTAGAAATGCATTGTACAAAACTAACTTTTATTATTTTCCAATGTACTGGCTGATATAACAGAGTATATCCAAAATTAAATGTACAATACTTCCATTCTACAAAATGGTTGGGGTGTGCAACAATTTTCAATGGATTCTGGCACGAAAATGGTGGTCACTTCAGAGAGTAATTTCTGTTTGCACGAGTTTGTCCTGCTAGGTACACCAAGTTTATATACCCTGACACACATGTTGTAATGAAAACACCCCTTTTTTATCCACTCATCCAACACAGATGTGATCTGTCATCATTTTTTTTACTCATACATTACTGAAACATGGCTAGTCCCAACAAGCTTAGTGTTTCCAAGTTATAACTTTGAGAATATGTTGTACAGCTGAGTTTATTCAGGAATGTCATGTGTATTACTAAAACAAATAGTTTATAAATACATATTATTATCACAATAATGCAATACTGATTGCTGGATCACATCAGATTGTCAGCACCATAAAAGCTGGATCAATATGAGATATGAAGCATCAAGTCACGATGCTGACAACAAGATGTGATCTAACAAACAAAATCAAATTACTATGGCAATATTTTTGCTTTATAACTATCAATTTTCAGATAAATTAATAAAATCCCAAAACGTCACTGAAAAAATAAGAATTTGCTTAACATTTCAACCTTTCTGATATGAACTTCATATTAAGTCAAAAAGAGATTTTCATTTTTTTGAACAGCCATTATGTGCACAAATATCAGTTTTATGAATGAAGCATAATGCTAATTCTTCATACATGCCACACACACCCCATTCCCTGAGGTATAGGTGTAGTTATTGCTATTACAAGTGGCAGAAAAACTTTATGTTGGTGTAAAAAGTGTAACCTATACATTACATGCCAGAATTACAGCATATATGAAAAAGATATATTTTTACTGCTAACCTGATTCTAGCTGGTCAAAATTTCTGTCACAACTGGCAAAATCCATAAGGATTAGAACCAGAATGCAAACACAAAATATACTGAACAATTATTTATATTCAGCACACACTTTAATTAGCCTACATGTACAACTTTCATTGAATGATCATGAATTTACAATGAGCAGTATTATTCTCACATTCTTCTTTTAAAGTTTGTAAACCATGTTGACTTGTCCTTTTTTCTGATCTGACATGTTCTGAAGTTTGAAAAGATCCATCCACTCAAACATTTTCTGTCATATAACATCCACAACTCAAACTGTAAAGCATTTCACTCAACATGTGGCATTATTTTCTTAAAAAGTATAGACTGGTCCACTAACTAACTAGCTTATCAGTATAATTATTCTGTGAGGCAAAGTTCAAATTTGAAGAAACCCATCTGTTTTCTTGGAAATGGGTCATATACAGTCTCTATAAAAAGCAGATAAGTACTCTTACCCCGTTCTTACACAACAGTCACTTTTTTAGGAATATTCTCAAATTTATAGGAGTGGAATTAAATTAAATGACAAAAACAACTTTTTACTGGTTTATTTATTTAATGATTAAGCCAAAAGTGTAATGGTTGGTATATATGGTCCTTTGATGCATGAGGGCAGCAGTCATGATTTACAGACATTAAGCCTCTGTCAAATTTTGCATCAATGAAGATTTCACAAGCTGATTAACTAGGAATGCTTCTATCCAAGGCCTAGCTGATAGGGACTGAACTGTTTCTGGCAAGACATTGTGACAGGCTCCAGCATCAGAATGATGGTATTATTTTGACTTATTTACAGCAGGATTTGACAAATTGTTTGAACTTGATGATATAGGTTCGGTAAAGAGAATGTTACTCATTTCTATTTGTATGCCAAATGAAGCTACAGCAAAGTTATTCACACTTGTTCAGTTGCAAATAGGAAACCTTGAGGAAAAAGCAGTTCTAGCCTAATTTGAGAGTATGGTGAGTGTGTGTGTGTGTGATTTGGAATTTTAATGTAGCTTTAACAATTTTTCAGTCATACAGCTACGATGTCTGCAGTGTGGCAGTTTACAGTGATGTCTAGCAATGTAGCATCATGTCCTGAAACCAGGCCGACAAGTCCAAACACGTAATGCTGAGCACCTAGTGAGGCAGCTGTTAGTACCATTTTTATTAGTCTATGGTATGACTTGGCCTGGGATCGAACCCATGACCTTCCGCATCTGAGGCGGACGATCTACCTACTAGGCCACCAGAGTGGTTGAGAGCATGGTAATCCAGGATCTGTTTCATACTTTTGGAATTTTATGGTTGATATCTGGGTAGAAAATTGGTAGGTATATAAAAAGGATAATTATCATGGAAAAACCTGGATTATTTATGACCAACTTTAAGAAGGAATTAATAAATATAGCAAGTTGTTAATTGTTATTTAAATGACTCAACAGAAATTATCCTTGAATGTTGGAAATTTTTATTTGCCATTTTCAACAAGCAAATTAATTTTAATTCCAAGAAATTTGATGTAGATATTCATTGCATGGAATGATGAACTACAAGGGCATTACCTTCCATTTTGCAAAGAGATCAGTCAAAAATCCATTGACTGCCTTCTCAAAGTAGAGGTCTCCATTGAAATCAAAGTCCCACATTTCTGAACTCATTTGAATGGAGATTTGTACAACAGCTGTGGGGGATCGGTACACAATCTAAAAGATATTTAATTAATTGATTAAAACAGTATTTGTAATCACCATTTCTTTTCCATAAATCCAGAACTATGCAAACAATTTATTTTCAAGTAATGGATATTGGTACATAGGAAGAATCCGTAAAGCTAACTTCAAACTAGTTCTGAGATAAAAAAGGAACATTTTATTCATAATTATGATTCTCTAAGAACACTTACCTGACAACCATAACACTATGAAATTGACTCCAGCTACCTTACAAATAAAGCCATCCAAACAAATGTTTCTTTCTCATCTATATATCATACAGTTTATGATATTTAGTAGCTAATGGAATAAACTTTGTAGAGATACCATTATAATAACTCCTCAGCCTGGAAACTTGAAATATACCAGATGTCCATCAGTTTAAGTTTAAGCAATATATCAATATGGATGCTTGAATTGCAGGCAGGTGTGGGAGGACTTATTCATAATGTATTCAGGTTAATATACATAATTTATGGTACAAATTTCCTTTACCCATCAAACCATTATTGGATCAAACTAACATTACGAGAATAGGAAAAGGGAGGAGAAAAAGCAAAAGAACAACCAATCTGTATCCTAGTAATCCATTAGGAGGTCACAACAATATGGATCCACAGGTAATGTGCAAGACCAACTTCCTAACAAAGCAGTAGCACAACCAAGGAATAACTATGAATTATGCAACTTGTAATCACCATAAAGCTTTAAAAAGAGGGCAAAGAGAAACAAATATGGTTTCCTTACCAAAGGAAATTTCAGGGCAAATCCAGTTCAGGTTTTAAACCATTGCATGTGATAAGACTGAGTCTGGTGGGGCATCTAAAAAACAGCCACTGGGCCCACAAAATTCAGTTCTCTTCTCTTTGAAGCCAAATAATGAAAGTAAAACTAAGTGTGCCAGTCAATAACCTCAATGTGTCAAACTGAATTAGAAGGCAAAGATCAGACACACAATTCTAATCTCATGTTCTCATATCTTCAGAGGTGTATCTGATCTGTGAGATCTCCAAATATACCAAACAAATTATCCAAGTGAACCAAGAGACCAAAGCTTGAGAGGGAACAATATCCCTCCTTTATTGGAATGTAGAGTCTCTGACAACCCAAACATTTCAGTACATTTAGGAGCAGCCCTTCAAAGCAAGAACTGGGACCTGGAGTTTTGCATCTCTAGAAGTATCAATCAACAAGAGAGAGTGAATGACTACCCACTGATGGCAACTGGTTGTTGGCCACAATCCTGGCTGTGTCACTAAAACAAACCAAATCATTTTAAATGAAACTGCATAAACTTTAAAGAACTGAGCCAGGTAAAAACCCAGGAGAGATTGGGAAACAATTGTGAATATCTAGGGCCAGCTTAGATCAAAACTTGCCAACAAGTCAGACAGATAATTATCATGGGATATATCTGTTCTCCTATGGTGCTGAAGGGGTTTGGAATTACAAAGCAATTGCTTTTAACAGTAATTGGTGCTAAATTTATTCTCGTTAGAGAGCCAAAGAAATGAATTAACCAGCTGCAGAATGGAAACCCATATGAGTTCACTGTTCTTGCACTAGCCAAAAATGACAATAATAATAATAATAATAATAACAAACACATTCCTTTCTTTATAGAGTAATTAGTTAAGTACCATGACTATTCTCCCGCGAGTCCCTCTTTGGTGAAAAATAGAGTAACAACAAGAATGGGAAATACACAAAGACTAACTAAAAACTAGGGCTTTAAAAAAAACGCTACTCTCTCTTTAAGCTGTCAAAGTGAATAAATAGTGCAATTCTCTCCACCACTTAAGGGTTGAACTCCATTCTGTGCAAGGCTTTCCTGATAAAAGCCAAGCATGAAAGAGAAGTGTGTCTGGGCAGGGGTGGAACACCTGAGATCTCAGCTCTTTGAGGAGACCTCCAGATCTTTCTGGGTATATTTATCACAGTTGACCCAGGAGTTGTCCAATCTGAGAAAGATGACCAGAATCACTTTGCAGTTCTGATTCCTTATTTTCTAATGCACTATTGGAATAAGCACACTGAGCAGGATGGTATTCAAGATCCCATGCTGGATAAACCATATATATTGAACTGCCCAAGCTTCTAGGTCTGGTACTTGTGATTCCACCTGGTCTCAAAGACATCAACCGTCAGATGACTCCAGCAAAAATCAAATAAAAGAATGACTTGTGGAGAAATTATTCAGTGTGCAATGTCTTAAGTCATCACCACAAACTTGCATGTTGGCATCCATACAAAATGCAACTTCAAGTTGAGGTGTTTATAGAAGGATTCTTGCTGATAACCAATCCTGATTCTGCCAATGAAGCAGGAAGTACCTTTTCTTGACAAAGCTCTGAATATGATCATTTAGGTGACTGGAGCCAAGAGAGTCACCTGCAAAGGACACACAGCAACCACAATTAGTAATTGACAATTTAAAGGATGCTTCTAACCATGGGGAGACCACTCTAATCTGACTTGTGCCTCGGCAAGCTGAGGACCTTTGGACCTTTTAGCACTTCTCTTGCAGAAACAAGCCAACAGATATCTTGGCAAGCTGAGGACCTTTGGACCTTTTAGCACTTCTCTTGCAGAAACAAGCCAACAGATATCTTTTTCAGCCTGAGATTTGCAAGACAGTTTATCATTCATCATGTGGTATTATTTATATGAGCTGCTGAATTTCTTCAAGCTGCATTATTTTGTTTGTTTTCAGTCTGCATTCCATTTGCATTTATTTTTCATTCCCAATGTGGATATGTAAGAAAGCTTGCCAGTAGTTTCTCACATATCGGTGGTTCTTTCCAGGCTTTTCCTGGGTTCTTCACCATTAATACTGGCCACCATGTATAGCCTATCGTTTGCTGAAAAATGGCGTTAAGCCCTACAACAACAACAACAAAAACCCTTTGCAATTCATTTAATTAATAAATATCTACTTACCTCATGTCATTTACAACTGGCATGCTCAGGGATTAGTCAAAATTGCAGCATTGAAAATGGGTATTTATATGTCCTGAAACACCAAGTTTGGAAGTAAAATGTTTCATTGATAAATCTTACACAATCATGATTCATTAGGGAGTAGATCAAATCTGGCCTGAATATTTTAGTTTTCCGTCCATCACAGCCAAAAAATTTAACCTGTGTTAACATTATTATTATATATTTTAACTAAGAAATGATGACTTGAAAAGAGATCTCTATATTTCTTCAAACATGTTACCTTATTATATTAAATTCAGGAAAACAGCCATCCTCAAAAATCCAGCCTGACCAAATTTAAAAAGGATGTCCACCACATTGTTTGGCTTGATCTTGCAACATAAGTGCTAAAGGTCATCTGCCTGCCTTGGCAGTATTCAGAGAAAAGTGGTCTCCCCTTCCATAAGGAACTGTGGCCAAAACCCATCAACTGTCATTTACTATTGGAGTGGATGTGCATGTTCTTCCTGTAATTTATAGGGAAGGCCTAGGACAGTGTGCCATAAAGTGATCAGCTAGGTGTTATCAAAGAAATATATTTTGCTAAAAAAAATTGGTTTCTTCCTAGATCATAATAACCAATAGGTAAAATGCTACGGGAGCAGCATCCCCTTACCCCTGAGTTGACCCTGTCTCCAATCTCCTAAAGTATGTCAAACAGCTTCAAGTCTCACATCATAGGCTTTGACCTTGAACTTAATATCATGGACATAATATGACTGAACTTGACTCAATGTCAAGATACAACCAATTGCTAAGTTTTGGGAAAAAACTGATATACTGAAGTGCTATCATTCAACATATTCATCAGATCTATCCACAAACTGGGTACAATGATACAAATCTAATAAGCACTGATAAATTTATCAGCATTGTTGGAGGCTGGATTAGCAATATATTCATTTAGTACCAAGCAATCACTAGCCATTTAGTGAAAACCCCATATGATATTAGCATCCATCCTGAAGTAGCAATAACATTTTCAGGCTGGCCACCATTTTAACATCCATTAAACATCATAAGAAGTCTTTCAGTGAATATGGCCATCCATTCAAGAAAAGTAGCAACAAGATTTTTAAGATGGCTGCCTTGGTGGTCAAAATGGATGTCATATCAGCACCATTATCATGTAGGACTAACCAGACAGACATCATAAGAAGTCATGTTGATAGTACCATCCACTCACAAGTAATAGCATTACCAAGATTGCAGCAATAAAAAGATTGTTAAGATTGTTGGCCATGTTGGATTTCAAATCACCACCAGTTTCTTTAGGACCAACAAGACTTTAGGATGAATGTGTTTGCAAAGTTCTGTGACAATCTTCTCAGCACTTTTAGAGGAATAGCAATAATATAAATTTGTGCTAATGGACACCAAACACCAGACACAAGGTCATCAATAATGGACACCTGTACCTTCTGGATGGGCACTCTGTTCCATTTGGGTGCCCATTCAGAAGGTGCAAGAGTGCAACACACTCAGACACAGGCTGTTTATAGGAGCCTTTTCCACACCTTGTTTATTTTTTTCAATTATTATCGATTCCAATGTACCAACTTTCATTGATAATCTCAATTCTGTGTGATTTTCTTACTGAACTGTTTTCATTCTAGCATACGAGTAATCCTTTGCGATTTTACTGTCTGGAAAACGTGTGCAAAATAAATCACCAGCAACACTAGTAACTGAAAAAGAAAGGTTCATTTCTAAAAGAAATTTAATAAACCGAATTTCGATCGAATTACATCAAGGTTCTCTCTGGTATTTATATACATCCAAGTTCAGGCTGAGTTGTCTATGATGAAGCAGCAAGCTGATGTTTATTAGCTTTTTCGTGCTCTTGTATTTCATGTGCGCCTCCATGCCCAATAGCAAAATCACATTACACAATTTCCAAAACGTAAAGTCTTCTCCTTTACTAGATGATTTCACAAATCTAAACAAGATGGCACAATTGTCCTTTCAGTTCTGGTGAAAATTCTAAATATTCTGCCTTCCTATTCAACATGATTAGAAGCTGAATATTACAAAGATGAGACAGTGGTAGCGGTAACTGTTTGCGAAATCCAATATGGCGGATAAAGACAGGCATGGTAACCTCGATTTCGAATGAACCAATCACATGGTAGAACTGTATTCCTATATACATGCGATACATTTCTATCAGAATGGAACCGAGTGCCCGTTCTAAACTGAAAATTGTAAGGAAATTTTTTATTATATTTTTAAAATTAAAAAACGTACTTTTTGCAAAAATAAATGTACACCCGTATTCAGGTCCAAAATACGGGACAAATACGGAAAAAAACGGGACAGTTGGCAGCTATGCTAATGAGTTGGAAATGCAAGTGATGAACTAGCTGGCTGGGCCGTCTTCTCAAAAGGTCTCCTATGTCGAATGGTTGGTGACAGTTTGATGGTCTGTGATGGCTGGAGGGCTGTTAACGGTGCAATGGTATAAGGAGTTGGATCCAATGGATCTGGTAAGAACCCCATGCAGCCTGACTTACAGACCCAAAGGCCATTCTCAGACATGTGAAGAGGCTTACACCCACCGGGCTGCCTAAAATTGGGGAACATTTCCCCAATGAGTCAGTATCACCCACAACGAACTGTGGGTTGTCTTCCTTGACAGACAGGTGTGAGATGTGTGAATGATCTGCAAGGTGAGCACCTTAAAGCACTTGGCCAGACAGGACTCCTGTTCACAGGTTTAACACATTTCACATCACTCTTGTATATTTATCAATAAAATATGATAAATGATTTAACATTTGAAAAAGGGATTTTGACTAATTTCCCAAATTTAAACAGTAAGAATATCAACAAGTCTTTAAATTTAAGTAGGAAAAACAGGAAAATACTGAAATACATAAGCAGAAAGGAAAAACAGGAAAATACTGAAATACACAAACAGAAAGTCTGTGCATTTCTTCTACATCATCAAAAATACTACTTTTCTTTTAAACAGTATCCACCGTAGAAGTAATTTTGCCAAATATGTGCTATAAATGATCAACTTGTCAGTAGAAACTTGTAAATGACTGGCACACAGGTGGCATTCAAGAAGTTTTGTACATCATGCCCAGTATATGCTGTCATGGAAACACGTAGCTTACTGAGAAAAACACAGTGAATTACTCACTGTTAATAACAATAATTAATTTTGTTGAGGTTACCCTTGTATCACCAGTGATGACTCCACATGTAACTCGCTCTCCTTTAGCCCACAACTCATTCACATGCACCCTGCAATACAAAGACAATTTGTGTGCAACAAAGCAAATAAGAGAATAATCAAACTGACAGAAGTATACATTAACTGACATGTACAAATTGACATAGAGAATAACCAAAACTGACATGGAAGTAGACATAATTGACATGTACAAATTGATGTAGATAATAACCAAACTGACATGGAAGTAGACATAACATGTACAAACTGACGTAGATAATAACCAAACTGACACAAATGTAGACATAACTGACATGCACAAATTGACATAGATAATAACCAAACTGATAAGGAAGTAGACATAACTGACATGCACAAATTGACAAAGAGAATAACCAAACTGACATGGAAATAGACATAACTGACATGCACAAATTGACATAGAAGTATACATGTACAAACATCACCTCTGAAAGTTAGTGAGAGATAACTCTAAAATAAAATATTTTAGATGGCTATTCAAGCAGTTTCATAAATTTCTTCTGAAATGAGTACAAGTATTAGAATTAAATTATCAATGATAAAAAATACTAAATTTAATTTAATATATCTACAAAGTAGTGAAGTAAATTAGTTCCATGTATATTCAGATCCTTCAAGCCTTTGTCTTTACCTCATGACACTAAGATGTAATTTGTGATGTCATTAAATGTTATAAAATGTGAGTAATATAGGATTTATTAATTTAAACATATGCAAACTGAGTGAATTTTTCCCCCCACCAACCATAGTGAGGTCACAATAGTTTACATTATCAAAATTGGACTATAACCAGACAGATGTATAGTTACTAAGCTAACATGGAAACTAGCCATATTTAAATGCCCTATTTTCAAGGCATTAAAAGAAAAATATTGAAATGGGGTTTAAAGCAAGAGTTCCTGAAGAGACTGACACTCTTCTGGCTAAAAAAATTTCCAGGAATTGAAGACCATTTCTTCTTTTAACTACTGACTGCTCAATCCATCTTTGATATTTTTGATCAATATTTTCAAATTAGCTGCTGTGGCAACCATACTGGACATGGTATCAGCACCATTTTCATTCAGGAACAACTAGACACCATTAGAAGACTTTTGGTGAAAACAAACGTAAATATAAGCAGCCATTTCACAGAGGGAAGCAATAACAAGATTTTCAAGATGGATGCCAGGGTGGCCATATTGAATATCAGATCAGCATCATCTTTATTAAGGACCAACAAGCAATACAAGTCTTTTGGTGAAAATTCCATGTCTATATAACCATCAAAGCAGTAGTAGTAGTAATAACAAGTTTTATCACAATGGCCACTAATGTGGCCATACTGAAAGCAACATCAGCACCACTTTAATTTAAAACAAACTAGATATCATGAGAAGTCTTCTAGTCACAACCCCATGGTGGAGGTACGATCAGGACCATTTTAATTTAGAACCAATCAGATAACATAAGAAGTCATCTGCTAGAAACCTATGTTGATGACACCTTCCATTCAGGAGAAGTAGTAGTAACAAGGTTTTCAAGATCACTGCTATGGTGGCCATATTATGTCATATTGATACCATTTTCAATTACAATGAACTAGACATTATACAAAGTCTTTTAGTGAAAACACACTGTTGCTTTTACCCTCCATTCAGGAGGTGTAGCAAAAAAAAATTTCAAAATGGCTATTGTAGTGGCCGTATTGGATGTCCGAGCAGAACCACTTTCATTTAGGGCCAGCTATACCTTGGGATGAATGTATATGGCAATCCTCCAAAATGTTTAGCAAAAGCAGCGATAAAAAACTGATGGACAGAAAAATGATGGAAAATAGGACATTACATAAAGCTCTTATGATCAATGACCAGTACAGCTAAAAGTGATCAATGACCTTGACCTTGAAGATAAAACCTTGATTGTGATATATAAGATGTCATCAAGCTGAAAGTAAGTGTACTATGTTGATCCCTATACCTTAAACAATTTGTACAATATAAAGCAGAAAAATGAAACCTTAAAAAATTGACATGTAACTTTAAGGATATGACCTCAAAAGTGCTATGCAACATATCTTCTGGTGACAATATACAAATAAAAAGCAGATGGGCAAATGTGACTTATCTGCAACTCTTTTAATCATTGATATTTAATTAGACAAAAATTCATGCTTCATATCAAATGGCTCTAAAATCAGAATATAATCAATGATAATGTAGCTCGCCTCCCTGAAGCTTTTAGTAGTCTAAAGCAGCCATTGTAAACATTAATTAACATGCAGAATATAGGTACACAATAAAATGATCTTGACAAGAAATAGTGGCTCCTTACATTCTAACTTTCATGCCTGATCCAATTTAAAACTAATAAAAATCTATATAAAAAAACCCCAAACAAATCAGTAAAATATGAAATGTAGGTCACTGAACTTCTTTCATAATAAGGGTGTAGCACTGATAGCGGTGTGTACAATCATCAAGTTTGATGAACAATGAGATTAAATTGAAGTCAGAGGCATAAACTAGGGGTCAAAATGAACTACTTTTGTGATGAGGGTATATTATTCATCAGGTTGCATCCCTCCACCAAATTTTATAATTCTGGTTATAGTAGCATGTATACTTGGTGCAGAAAACCTATTTGGTCATGAATTTAATGCCAAACACATTCCAAATTGTTGCAGGGTGTGTGTGTGTGTGTGTGTGTATGTGATGTGATGTGATTATGATTTTTAACTTAGCTTTAACAATTTTTCAGTCATATCGCTACGATGTCTGCAGTGTGGCAGTTTATAGTGATGTCTAGCACTGGGGCATCATGCCGCAGACATGTAGCATGATGTCCCACCCAGTCACATTATCCTGACACCAGGCTGACCAGTCTTAACACTAACCTCTTAACGCTGAGCACCAAGCGAGGCCGTTGTTAGTACCATTATTGTAAGTCTTTGGTATAACTCAACTGGGGATCAAACCCACAACCTCCCGCATCCGAGGTGGACACTCTAACCACTAGGCCACCGGAGCGGTCCATATGTATGTATGTATGTATGTATGTATGTATGTATATATGTGCTTTGATCTGTGCAGATGTGACATTGACAAAAAGGGAAGTACAATGTTATCAATGACACATGTATACAAAGATGCTTTCTATAGATCATTTTTAGGGTATGCACAAACCCATTGTCAATTCCATTCCATACTCCTCGCTTCTAATTTTGTGCACATAAAAAGTATACAAATAGTGAAAATGAATTTTAAAAACTGATACAAAAAACCAAGCCCTACCTCATCACACTGTATGTTATTAACTTATTCAAATAAACACTGGAGTTTTTCTGAAAGAGAAATGAGAGATTAGTCAACAGAGCAACACACATTTTGTTATCAGACTGCTTTGGAATCAAAACACAATCAACAACAGATGGGGAACCAAATCAAACACCATATAATTGAATTCTTTCCAACTAGGGATGATCAGTTTAACTTTGATTCTTTTTAAACTTTAAAAGACATAAAGAGGAAGCAGTACATTAATGCAAAATCTGATTAAAACCAGATCCAAATGCATTATAATGAGCAACACTTACACAATAGAATAATTTCTGTATCCTTAAAGTGACATTGGAATTTAAAAATAAATATAAAGAGGACTGTTTAATCCTTATTAAATCAAAATCTGTCAAGTTCTTTTAAAGTTGTGAGCATCCTAATAATTGTCAAGGGAGATTACTCATCACATAGTGCCATTACCTGATTTTGATAAATTCACAGCTGAGGAATTCTAATTTCTAATAGTATAAATTTACTTTAACAGTATACAAGACCCTTTCTTTGTCTTTTATTTTCAATAAAATACATTTAAATTAACATTCATCCTTAGATAAATACATTTGTAATACATCTGGCCGTAGACAAGCAACCAATATTCAATACACATTACAGCATCCAGAACTGAATCTAAGAACTTCAAGATACTAGATAAGTGAATCTCTGCATCACCTAATCCATGATGAAACTAAGATCTGTTAACATATGAGCATACTATAGTTTCCTAGTGCAATCAGAGAGATTTAGCCATGACAGTTTGTATATTGTTTGTTTTTGTAATATTCAATGTACAGCAGAAATTACTTTGTACATATTCTTTGCATGTTAATTCAAAAATCAGAGATGGTACCAGGATTTTATTTCAAGGGGGAGATTCCCCACCCCACCCCCATAACCAAAATTAGTGAGGAGCAGGGAAAATAAATGGAGAGGGGTAATGGCCACCGTTCCAACCTGCCAAACACTTTAATATCCATCTCCCTTCCTTCCTTTTCCACTCATTTAGAGCACTGTTGAGATCAGAATCTTCAAAAGATATCTACTTTAGCTGTATAAGAATTAGAATGATTCTGAGCTTAATCTGTTCTTACAAACCTATGAATATTGTTCTGTACTAAGAACCATATTCACAGTCTAAACTCCATCAATGTTAACATTCTTGAACCAGTACTTTGCTGCCTACTATGCCAGATTTTTTTATTTGTTCCATAATGCTGTATTAAGGTTTTAAGTCCATCAATGCCAGAGTCTGCTTGTTCAGACTGTTGAATTTTGATCAAAATAAATATCCTTACTTTTTAATTTCTTTTTAGATTCTTCTTTAATTTATCTAAACCCTTAAAGTGTTGTTTAGTTTTTTAGCATAAGATCCCTCTGAACTGAATTATTTGAGAAAAGAAATGAAAACTGCACTTTATTTTTAAAATGCCTGTTTTTTAATTAGACTTCATATTCTGCCATTTCTATACTCATTTAAGAATGCAGGTGAATAGGAGGTGGACTGGCATGCTGTCCAATTTTTATCCATCTTGCATTTATAGTAGAATTGTATTCAAAATCACTGGGTAAAAAAATTACTTGCTGTTATTTCCTGTAACACTTTCCCATCTCCAATAATCTCATATACTTCAAAACTGTCATCACTGCTGTTATCAGGCAGCATTTGCCACAAATCACTCACTGGTATTTCCAGCACCACTTTCCAGCTTCAATAATCTGATATACCTCAAAACTTTAAAATCATTGTCATCATCATTAGCATCAGCCAGTATTTGCCAAATTAAATCGTCATTGTCATCCAACGATGGACCATATTGGAAATGAACCATTTGGGGTTTTCTAGGTAGACTGTATTTTAAACAAGCATTTGCAAAATTTCCTTGATAAATGCAAGTTTAAAACTGGGACTGAATGTTTGTTCCAGGGCCCAATCTGCCAATCAAATTTAGTCTAATAACCATTCAGAAGTATGCAGATGTGTAAACAGTTCCCCCTCCCCCTGGGGAAAAAGACTTGTCACAACAAGTGCTATGAGACTTCTATCCACATTGTGAATAACGTTGTGACAAGCACTTTAAGGATTAACAGTTAAATTTAAAAATTGTATACAGTGCACAGTACATTTTTTAATCTATGACCTGAAATTAATTTGCAGGTTATCACACATGACTGCTCTCCAAGTGCACAAATCTGTACAAATTTTGCAAGATCTGTGCATTTGCATGCCCTTGAAGCATCTCTGAAACATTAAGAAGTCTTAAGTACACCTTTGTGAGTATTTCAATGTAGATACTGAATTTTCATATTTCTGAAACTGGAAAAGCATTAACT
Organism: Megalonaias nervosa; assembly: GCA_016617855.1. Classification (NCBI taxonomy): domain Eukaryota; kingdom Metazoa; phylum Mollusca; class Bivalvia; order Unionida; family Unionidae; genus Megalonaias; species Megalonaias nervosa. Next base: position 2,291 of record JAECUM010005810.1, on the reverse strand, counting down.
TCATACCATACTATTTCCCATCCTCCACATGTCACTGCGACTGAAGTACTGATCTTTAAACAACAGTTCCACCAGATCCAGGGCAACACTCTGAAGTCAAAGAGAATGGGGACAAAATTATCATATACGGCAAACCTAGCTCGCTCAAAAATTATTTATAGTGTGCTAAATCTAGATTCTCAACAGAAAGTAAAAGATCTTCTCTTTTAATGTGGCATTATTGCCAAAAATTCTGATCAAAAGCAGAATGCTGAGGGCAAAGGGTATACAGATTTCCCTTGTTGTGATGCCCCACTTTATAACACAACTCTGGATGTAATGTGGTACCAATATGGACAATATGACCAAATTAAACCATTGCATTTTAATTGGTCTATCAAAGGAATGACAATACAAGAAAACACCATGTTTGGTCCACATTTCATCCAGGCTGTAATATAGAACTACTTTAATTTGTGGAAACATTTTATCTTCTTACAGTCAGAGTGTCCTTGAAAGTTTACCTTTTCAAAAAAAAGTGATAGGCTCCTTCTGTACCCCATGTGTTAGCCACCCACAAAGTTTTGTAATTGTAGACTGTGGACAACTTGAGTTACTGCGCAGAAATTAAATTGCTAACTGACTGACAGGCAGATGAAACAATGTACAACATCACAACATAATCATTTTAACACCTGCCTTAACCAGGCATATAAAAAGATGTAAACCACATTCTTTTGCTAGATGCAAGTATAAAAAAAGTCATCATATACAGTGTACTTGCAGATTTGGGTGTCAGATGAGTGGCCTCCCCCTGGATAATGGGATTGGCACAAAGTTCCACCAGTTTTCAGTTACAATTAGAGCAGAAAAATACATGCTCTTCCTTGGATGTGACTGCAGAAAGGGAAGGTGTGCTCATATAATGATCGGATAAGCATTATTAAGCAAACATTATATACTCCAAGAAGTAAAGTAACATTATGAAGCTGCTGAATGACATGGAAATTTGCCTGCTGCTATAGGTCCCAGCAAGTCGAACTGAGCTCTTTGGGATGAAAGGTCCCTATCTCTAGATAAGAGCTGGATAATGTTATTTCAGACAACCATCCTAAGGCTTGTATAAAGTTACCTTGAAGTTTTGCTCATATGCATTAGATATGGAACTTCTGGCCTTAATTCCTGTAGTTGAATAGATATGTAAGTGTTGGGTTTAATTCCTGTAGTTGAGCAGATAAAATTGGTTGAAAAAGCCTGAGCATAAATATCATCCCGTCATTACTTGAGCAGTAAGAACATTTGAAATTGCTGTCTCATGATCAGCTCAGATTGCTTTAGGTCACATTTCAATGCCCTAATGGGGTTCTGAGATGCTGTTGAAAAATAAAGAGTCTAAACATGACAGCAGTTTCAAGACAAAAGGTTGACTTCCTATCAGCAGGAACCCATTCTAAGCAATGAAACCTAAGGCCATCACGATAGAAACCAAACTATTGTGATGGAACTGCAAACAGTTGGTGTCTGATAAAAAGGAATGGACTTCAGTGATTCTGCCTGCTAGAGTTTGAGTGGCTAGGAAGCAGGTCTTGAAAAAAAAATGAGTCACTGAGGCTCAACACAGTGGTTTGAATGGTGCCTTCTTCATCCACATCAGAGCCCATGGTAGCTCCATTTCTGACAAAGAGCCAAGGCCTTTCTTTGAGACATGGTAAAACTGGCTAGAGGGTCTGAGAGGTCTATGTACTGGCTTGTGCCCTCTCTTCCGTGATAGTGAAATGTGTCTGAAATTGTGGAATGGTAACCCTTGATTTGTGACTGGTTCTAACTTCTTGAAAAGCCTACAGAGAAAGTTGGTTATTTGTGGCAATGAGGCTTTTAATGGAGAGGTGTTTCTCTGCACCACTGAAAGAAAATTCCATTTCCCTTCACAGGCTTTCAGTGTGATAAACCTTCCCGAAGCAATTCTGTCCAATACTAGTTGCAGAAATATTTCTTTCTGAATTCTTGTTTGATATAATTCAGGCATACAGTTTGAGCATTTCAGAGTTGGGTCAGAAAATCTACATGTGTTATTCAAATGGCAAGAAAAATGCAGGCTTTTCCTGGGAATCTCTCAAGAGAATGATGATTCATGAATTTTCCCACTTGTGAGGTACAATCAGACAGTCTGTACACACATTCCCTTACTTTCTGGGAAGCAGAGGGATTAGGGTGTCAGATGAGTGGCCTCCCCCTGGATAATGGGATTGGCACAAAATTCCACCAGTTTTCAGTTACAATTAGAGCAGAAAAATACATGCTCTTCCTTGGAT